>BDUI01010454.1:19330-30284 GCA_002335545.1 Apodemus speciosus
GCTCTTTCTTTCTTTCTTTTTTCGAGACAGGGTTTCTCTGTGTAGCTCTGGCTGTCCTGGAACTCAGTTTGTAGACCAGGCTGGCCTCGAACTCATAAATCCGCCTGCTTCTGCCTCCCAAGTACTGGGATTAAAGGTGTGCGCCACCACCGCCCGGCGATACAGGATTTCTTTATTTCTTTGTGTAGTCCTGGCTGTCCTGGAACTTACTCTGTAGACCAAGGGTAGCTTAGAACTCAGAGATCTGGTTGCTTCTGCATCCGGAGTACTGAGATTAAAGGTGTATGCCGCCATGACTGCTTCTTTCCTGGAATTTATAGTGTAGGCTAGTCTAGAACTCAGAGATTGGCTTTGCCTCTTGAATACTGGATTAAAGGTGTTTACCACCACCTTTTTGTTTTTCTTTGCAGGGTCTAAATGTTCCAAGTGAGCCATCTTTTGAGCCCCAAGCACCCACCCCATACCCTGGGCCACTGCCACCTCCAACATACTGCCCCTGTTCAATTCATCCAGATGTAGGCTTCTCCCTTCCCCCACCATCTTATGAGCTCCCAGCATCCACTCCCCATGTCCCAGACCTTCCATACTCCTATAGCAACATAGCTATACCAGTATCAAAGCCACTTACCCTTTCAGGCCTGCTCAACGAGCCCCTACCAGACTCCTTAGCTCTCCTGGACATTGGGCTGCCAGTGGGGCAACCCAAGCCCCAAGAAGACCCAGAATCTGACTCGGGATTATCCCTCAACTACAGTGATGCAGAATCTCTTGAGCTAGAGGGTGCAGAGGCTGGCAGACGGAGGAGTGAGTATGTGGACATGTACCCGGTGGAGTACCCTTACTCACTTATGCCCAACTCTTTGGCCCACGCCAACTACAYTCTTCCGCCCACTGAGACACCCTTGGCCCTAGAGTCATCGTCTGGTCCAGTGAGGGCTAAGCCTGCTGTTCGTGGGGAAGCAGGGAGTCGGGACGAGCGGCGAGCCCTGGCTATGAAGATTCCTTTCCCTACGGACAAGATAGTTAACTTGCCGGTAGATGACTTTAATGAGTTGCTGGCACAGTATCCACTAACGGAAAGCCAGCTGGCTTTAGTTCGGGACATCCGTCGACGGGGCAAGAACAAGGTGGCAGCCCAGAACTGTCGCAAGAGAAAACTGGAAACCATTGTGCAGTTGGAGCAGGAGCTGGAGCGGCTGGGCAATGAAAGGGAGAGGCTTCTCAGAGCCAGAGGGGAGGCTGACCGCACTCTAGAGGTCATGCGCCAACAGCTGGCAGAGCTGTACCATGATATTTTCCAGTGTCTTCGGGCGAATCTGGCAACAGTTACTCACCAGAGGAATATGTACTGCAACAGGCTGCTGATGGGGCCATCTTTCTGGTACCCCGTGGGACCAAAATGGAGGCCACAGATTGAGCTGGCCTAGAGGGGGTGGACACTGGTGCTAAGGACTTCCCTCTTCCCTTTTGATAAAGGTACTTCCCAATCCCAGAACAAGGTTCAGAGTTCTCCAGACCAAGAGGGCAGATGCAACCTTAGCATTTAGAAGTTCCAAGGTAGCGGGTGGTGGTGGTGGTGCATGCCTTTAATCCCAGCACTTGGGAGGCAGAGGCCAGCCTGGTCTACAGTTCCAGGACAGCCAGGGCTACACAGAGAAACCCTGTCTCAAAAAACAAAAAAACCTCTTGTCCAAGCTTTGGTCCATAAAGAGCTGTGTGGAAATAGCTTTCCATTGTGTCTTCTTTGAAGGTCAGGAAGCCAAATTGTCTTAGAAATCAGTTTATTGGAAGAAAGGAAATCCTAAACTCAAAGCACACAAAATACTTGGGCATGAGCAGGGTGATAATCCACCTGCCTTTACAGTTGCTTCGAGGGTTAGGAGCCTGGGTGCTCTGAGGAACTCCTATCCTTGGTGCCCCCCTACCTCCCATTCATAAATGCCAAGAGCTGCCAAAATTGGCTGTATCCTCTATGGAAGGTCTCTGGAGCATATACGAACACCTGATATTGCTTTTTCCTGCTTCTCACTCAGGGTCTGAGAGGCCAGATATCTTTTGAAGCCTAAGGGAATGTTGAGAAAACTAGGCAACCGAAGAGGCTACAAACCAGCCCTTCCTGGTTCTGGTTAAGACAATTGCCTATCTAATCCAATCTTGGGGTTGGGGGGATGCTATCACTTCTATTCTTTTAGATGAACTTTGAGACAGGGAGGACTAAGTTGGCCTCCATCCAACTCATAAAAGTCCATTTGCTCATCTCTGGAGTGCTGGGATTAAAGGTGTATAGCACACAATCCAGCCTTTCCCTTATAACCTGCATGTGACTAATTGTACTTTAATTCATGCAGGAGACCAGATGTGTCTCCTTGAACTTAAATGGGTGCTGGAGTACAGAAACAGGGTCCCACATTTAACTCAAGCTGGTCACTTGTGGAAAATGACATTGACCTTCCAATCTTCCTATCAAATATTGGGATGCTGTGTGYGGCACACCCAATTAATCTACCTTAAATTTCCTTTAACTTTGAAATACAATCATCAGTTGTGGTCAGTCCCAGCGCTCTGGAGCTATACATAGGGAGATTCCAGGCCAGCCAAGACCATAGTGAGACCCTATTTCAAAAAAAAGCTAGGAGGCGAACACCTATTCCAGCTAAGGTAGATCAGCCAGGTTACACTGTGAAACCCTCTCTTTAAAAGCCAAGAAATAAAAAATGAGTCAAGATTTCTGTACCTCTCCTGTATCCATAACTTAGGTCTCAATATTTAGGCTATCAATCTTTAAGATGGAGGCAGCAGGGTGCTGGAGAGATGGCTTAGCAGTTAAGAGTACTAACTGCTCTTCCAGAGGTCCTGAGTTCAATTCCCAGCACCCACATGGTGGCTCACAACCATCTGTAATGGGTTCTGATGCCCTCTTCTGGTATTTCTGAAGACAGTGTACTCACATATACATACAATAATTAAATTAAAAAAAAGATGGAGGCAGCAAAGAACAAGCTAGAGGTAATGAGCTGTACAGAACCTTAACTCCAAAGAAATTAGATGCTTGGTATCCAAGTGCTGGGATGGGAGGCATTTGAATGACCAGGCTATATTTGTAGGGTTTAATGCAGATTCCAATCTGAGTTAGGAGTGAAAGCAACTCAATGCTGCTATAAATGCCACAAAGGAAGACAAACAGAAGTTAATTAAAAAGTTTATTAAAAAAAAAAAAAGCCATTCACAAAATTGAATGATTTTTAGCAATACAGCTAAAACCCAACTGCATGGCAGTGAGTGAAGTACAGTGGCCCAGAATAAAGGCTGTTCTTTTAAGGATGTCCCTGTAAAGGAGAAGAAAAAGTTATGCAGCTTTACATAGACAGTGGTAGACTCCATCCAGACTCCTGGTAGTATCTTCTGGTTTGTATGTATAGCTTACCAGTCATAAAAACTCACCTTTTAGCCAACAACTGTAGAATTTTTTAAACAAATTTTATGACAGCAGTTAAGCCTCATAGCAGATTCCTTCCTAGAAAAGCAAACAACATTTAGAACTAACCTTTTGTGAGGCCAATTCCCATCAGTAAACTAGTCCCACCCCCTCCCATTAGCAATCCACCCAACCTCCCACCATTTTAGGGAAATGTATCTAATATTACTTTGAGCCATTGCTTTAAGTTAAATAAAATTAAAGGGCCAAAACATATTTGTCACAAATAGAAATGTATCCACTTCCTTCAAGTAGGATTAATAGGGCATTAATTAAATTTAAAACAATTCATCTCCAGAAAAACCAAGTGTAGCTTAACTGGACTAGTTTTGGCTCAATATAATTAAGAGAAATCCAACAGAAAATTGGAATTTACAACTATATGGATGTAAGTAAAATCTGTTCTTACCTAGCAGCATAGCAATAAACCTTTCCTTCTGGCTCTGCCTGCTAGTCCTAAGAGTCAGGTGTGCCTTACTCTCGTCTGCCTCCTTCCTTGCGATGGTCACTCAAACTTCACTCCCTCCTAGCTTTCAAGGAGGTGCCGTGGCCTGCCCCTGGCTTATCTGTACTCCACATACCACAAGTGTCTACTCTCAGCTGTAGAGATTCTGAGCTGGAAGCCATTCGCGCTATACTTGCTAGCAGTTCCTAGTAGCTGAACATCTCCTGGATCTTTAAAGGCMTTGTCCCGATTCCTGAGGTATCTGCAAACTCCCTCAATAGTTAAGGTTCCACCTGCTATTGCAAACTCAGCCAGTATCATGGAACTACCAATCCATGCTTCCCCCACCCCCACCTCCCACCTCCCCAGTTCCCCCCTCCCCCAAACTTCCAAGCAATATATATATATATATATACACCCATGATTTGGAATACATAGTCCTGTGGTAAACATTCATCTATGCTACCCGGTACAATGGGGGCACCAAATGGGAAACTCCAAATAAGAACCTATGCACAAGTAACAATTATTGGATAGTAATTGTTTTGAACTCATTTTCTATACAATTAACACTTGAGGACAGTAGTGTGAAGGAAAACTGCCGTTAATACATAACTACACATAAAAGTTAACCATGTTTGTAATTTAAAATTTCAATGAAGTAGAATCACCTAGAAAAAAACCAAGGCACACCCACCCACAACCCAGTTAAACTGCAGTTTTCCTTCACTATCGCCTATGGATCAGAGCAATTAGAGCTCTTACTAATTATCAGTTTTATAAGATGCCCCAACACTGCTAAACTCTGGACTTATAGGTGGCATTAACCAGCAGTTGGCTTCTATGCTGGCAGAGCTTTGAACTTGCACTGTGGTAACAAACAATCAGCATTTACCAGGGGTATTGGGTAGGGAAAGTCCAAATCTCTGCCAGTCCCAAATCCATACAGTTGTCATTCCATTCAAGAGAATTAAATCGTTTTTATTGAGTACACATGATAATGGATGATACACAAGCTTCATTCCCATCTGTTACTTTTATCTGATACCGTTATTCAATTTTGATATTGCATAGGGTGTGCCAACAACCATTTTATAACCAAATTGTGATATTGCTTGGATGACCCTTTCAATGGTGGAACTCATTAAAAATTAAGTTACAACAGTAACTGGCAGTTTAACAACACCAAGGTTTTTGAAGACAATGGCTTCTCCACCCAAGCAACCATAAATAAATTCCAAATGGAACTTGGCACCACCCTGAAGGAATTCTAACTTCACACTGTTGGGGAAGTTTACCAAGATGGCTTCAAAGTAGACTAACTTTACACAGCACATTAAAAAAAAAAAAAGACACATTTATTCAGCGTCATGATCAGACTATTACATTTAGCAATCAACAGCATGGGTGAAAAAGGTCTACAGTAAAACCTTTTGTTGGAATGCTTTACACTTTCCACAGAACAGAAACTAAAATAACCTGTTATACAATTAGTCACAAATACAGTCCTGGAGTTTTTGCCCACACATGAGTATTGTCTAAACCATGTCTTCTTTGTAGCAGCTAGGCCCTGCCACCACTGTGCTTGGCTGAGTTCACAAATCTGTTGTAACCTGTAGCTTCCCTGTCACTTCTCTGGCTCGCCTCTCCTGCTAAGCTTTGTTTCCTGTTGAACAATATGGAATAAAGTTGTTAATCTAAAACACATTAAGACTCAAGGCTACAATCCAATAGAGCAAGTTGTTTCCCACAAATTTTGCTGAACTGCATATTAACTTAATATCCACCAATTTACTGCAATTATAATGTTAACTATGTTGCACTGCTCAGCTACATTTGGGTTATTGGGTTCAATTATAAAACTTAATGAACACAAAGGAGGTGCTTACCTGGCTGTGTGTATTAGAATCTCCTGCCACTGCCATAGCTACTGCTGCTGCTGGAGCCTCCATAGCCACCTGAAATAGTAAGATGTTTTAATATGTTCTGCCAATGTAATATCAATGGTTCTGTGCTAATTGTTAATCATCTGTTAATGTCCTTGGCCTAAATTAAGATGACTACTACTAAGGATTACATGACCCTCTTGGTTGATGTCCTTTGAGGAGAGATTTAACTACCAGTTTTTTGTTAGATACTGTACCTTGGTTTCGTGGTTTAGCAAAGTACTGGCCTCCACCACCGTATGGGCCAGAACTCCTGCCTCCAAAGTTTCCTCCCTTCATCGGTCCAAAATTTGAAGACTGATTGTTGTAATTGCCAAAATCATTGTAGCTTCCACCACCTCCAAAATTGCTTCCTAGAAATGGAAAAGCCTTTATTGATGACTTTGAGGACTGACAAGCCAATAGTGTTTAGGGTCTGAATCAAAATTGTATTTATATACCTTCTGTCAACTCCAAACCCTTACATTTCTGAGTGCGGCATTCAGTTAATAATCCAGCATGTAAAGAAAGTCAACCCAAGTTTTTTCTCAATGGCAAGTGAGAATCGAAGGCCTTTATGTATTCTAGGTCAATACAGACATTTCTTGGATATATCAACTAAATGCCTGAAGTCCCAATGGAATTTAGACACTCAGTCCAGCTGTAACTATCTCACATTGAAGACACCACTAACCACTCATCCACCTACTTATTTTGGGGGAGGCGGCCCCAGCTTAAAGCCAGGAGGAGGTAGCACAGCAAGCCTATTGTAATGCACCATGCAATGTACCCACAATGCTTTAAGAGCTTTAAAGTCCAACACGGGCATAAACTCTAGAAGTCTAATCTAGCTCCAAATCAAGTACCTGCATCACTGGATACCTACCACTACCACCGCCAAAGCCGCCTCCGCCTCCTCCGTTGTTATAGCTGTCATAGCTGCCACTCCCGCCATAGCCACTGCCCTGGTTTCCATAACCCTGTCCACCACTTCCATAGCCTCTGCTTCCTCCAGAGTAACCAGGGCCGCCTCCTCCATAACCACCTACAAGAATACAAGTCTTCTCAATAAGACAAAAGTATTTAACAAGAAAAATCTATGCAAGTATAATAGCTAAAGGCTGCTCACAGCATGCATTTATGGGACCGATAGAACTTTATCATGCACTAGGTTTAGTCTCTACTAGCCTATTCTAAAGGTACAGGTTGCCAGAAACTGTAGACTTACAGACTCCTTAAACTTACCATCATTACCAAATCCATTATAGCCATCCCCACTGCCACCATATCCACCACCACCACGGCTGCCACCAAAGCCACCTGGAAGAAATCAAAGCTTTAAACCAGGCGTTATACACGAATGCTTATCAAAACCTAATTCAATGTATCAAGAACTACATTTGGGTAAAACCCATAAATGTTGGAAACATAGGGCAGCAGTTAATATTTAAAAGTTCTAAAACCAACAAGGAATCAAAAGTAAACCATACACACCACGACCACTGAAGTTCCCTCCTCGACCAAAGTTGTCATTGCCACCAAAACCTCCTCCACGACCACCACCAAAGTTTCCAGAACCACTGCGACCTTAAAAGAGATTTGGATCATTAGGCTAACCTGTAATAATTCACAAAGGCCCCCACAGTCTAACAATAAACACACCTCTCTGGCTGGATGAAGCACTAGCCATCTCTTGCTTCGACAGGGCCTTTCTTACTTCACAGTTGTGGCCATTCACAGTATGGTATTTCTGAACTAAGAGAGAAAAAAAGGTAGATTCACACGATAAAAAACATGTGAACTTCAGAATCATTAAGGAATATGTAGTCCTCTGATACTTACTAACAATCTTATCCACAGAGTCATGGTCATCAAAGGTGACAAAAGCAAAGCCCCTCTTTTTTCCACTGCCTCTGTCAGTCATAATTTCTATCACTTCAATCTTCCCATACTGTTCAAAATAATCTCGTAGGTGATGTTCTTCAGTATCTTCTTTAATACCACCAACAAAGATCTTTTTCACAGTTAAGTGGGCACCTGGTCTCTGAGAATCCTAAAAGTAAAAATGATTTCAGTTATTTAGTAGCAGCATGCTTCTAAAATGACTGGCAGCTGTGGTGGCCCACGCCTTTAATTCCACTCAGGAGGGATGGGGGGAAGCTCCCAATCAAGGTCTGCCCGGAGAACCAACGATTAAGAAAATCACTCACTTCTCTTGACACAGCTCTCTTAGGTTCCACAACTCTTCCGTCCACCTTGTGCGGTCTTGCATTCATGGCAGCATCCACCTCCTCCACAGTGGCGTATGTGACAAACCCAAAGCCCCTGGATCTCTTGGTATTTGGATCTCTCATTACCTATTTAGAGTTAATTCAATCAACACACTGCCTGACCTCAGAACCAAAAGCCATTCCTAGTCTGAGCATGGCAAACATGAAACTCCAGTGTCAGAAAAAAGGGTCTTTATAAATCTTAAGAAAACCCCACAATGAAGATTCTTACCATCCCATTATTTAACGTCATAACACATTTAACTAAGAAGCGCAAGGTTAAATCAAAGAAATATGCCATCCCTTCCTTTTGTTTCTTTTAATCTTACCACACAGTCGGTTAGTGTTCCCCATTGCTCAAAATGGCTCCTGAGACTCTCGTCGGTTGTTTCGAAGCTCAGTCCTCCGATAAAGAGCTTCCGCAGCTGTTCCGGCTCCTTGGGAGACTGAAGTGGAGGAGGGAGGGGGGTTTAGTGGAGAGGCTGGAACTTGGGCGAATGAATCAACACACGCCACACTTTTTTTTTTTATTGTTCTTTATTACTGCACAGGACCACGTGCTCCTTCCGGGGCTCGGAGCTGCTGTCGGGGACTCGGGTTGCACGTAGCGCATGCGTCCTTACTCTTTCTTCATACGCACGCGCAACAAAAGGCACAGGTTGGTCTAGTACATCGCCATTAAGACTAAGTATCTCTTTAACAAGCGATTATTAGACCAAAGGAGGGGGTAGGAAAAAAAAAAAAAGCCCGCAAGCTCCAGATCGTAAGTTTATAAAGTCTGCCATAAGAAACGGTGCGTGGGCATTAATGGCTGTCGGATCGCAGCCTCATGGTGACTACGAGGACAAAATGGCGACCTGCTTTTTAAGGTAGGCCTCAGCACTAACCGAGCAAACACCGAAAACACGGGTGGCAGCAACAAAATAGGTCACATCCCGCTCTATCCAGTTAAGTGTGCAAGAAAGTGAAGCTGCAAAGCGCGTCCAACTCACCTCTGACTTAGACATGACGGCAGGGTTATGAGAGCCTTCAGCGATGCTTCCTCCGCAGCGTCAAAGAGCAGAAAGAAATAAGATAACGAACGTGCCTGCCAGCCTACCTTCTGTTCGCCCTTTTATCCCGCCTCCTCGCTTTCGGCATTGGTAGACTCCGCCCTAGCTTTAGTTTTATTGGAGATTTGAAATTGTTCCCTCCCACCATTGGCCTGTGAAAACGCCCTGCTAAGAAACGGCATCCGTTTGGGCGTTCTACTCAGTCTCCGCCCCTTTGAGATGCCCCAAGGGATCTTTTCCTTAACCATATTGATTGGCTAGCTAGCCAGTCATTTTGAATATTTGAATGTACTCATGCCTTTAAATGTCTTTTATAACATTCCCACACTCGAACATTACAAACTCACTTAGCAAAGGACGATACGCTAGAAGGTAGTTCGCCGCGAATTTTCCCAGCCACTCCCTATAAAGCGCATGTGTAATAAAAATGGCGAGTTTACGCCGGCGCAGTACAAAGTTCCGCCTGCTATCTGGAACACGTGAAATGGCGGGCGGGAGAGGGTTGTGGGCGCCTGCGTAGTGGCGGGACCTCTGTCCGGTTTTGCGCAGGCGTTTTGGGCGGAGAAAAGGTCCAAGCCCAGGATTGGTTGCGCACGCGCAGGGAAGGATCCGTTTTGGCGGGCGGTTGGCATTGCGCAGAAGGCGGCGGTAGCGGTGGGTTGTGGTGCCGCTTTACCACAGAGGAACCGCGCAGGCCTTAGTGTGAGTGATCACTTTAGATCCCGGGTAAGTGGCAGAGTCTTGTCTACCCGTACGAGATCTTGAACCCGCTCCAATTGCACCGGTTATTGTACGAAATGAATGGACCGCTGAAGTGGGGAGGTGGGGGGGACGACGACAGTGAAGGGGCCGCGACGGGACGGGCCAGCCAATAGGACAACTGGGGCGGGATGTTTTATCCTTGCAGTTTCTCTGAAGCTGCCTTTCAGAAGCATTTGACTGGCGAGTGTATAGGCCAATTGGGTCTTCCTATAGCTGCCTACAGATCGGTCCTTGGGCCATCGGAATGTGGGAGGCGGGTTTTTCTCGCCTGAGTTGCGTGTCTCCGAGCCAATGAGCCCCAAGCGCGCGATAGGCCGCCTTCCCCTAGAGGCAGAGAGTCTGGACTCCAGTAGGGAGCACGGGTGTTTACAGGTTAAATTCTTAGTACAAGCCAGGATCCAGTAGAAGGAAAGACGCCCCCCCCCCCAATAAAGCTTAGTCTTGCATTTGTGGGGGCGAATATTTTATTTAAAATGATTTCTATAATTAAGGCATTCCTTCCATATATTACCTTACGGAAAACAGATGTTTTCTTGAGCTCCTTGAGTTTGTCATTTTTCTTGTACTTTTTGGTATGTTCGACCCTTCACTTGAGACTTTGAAGAACTTTAGTTTTGGAAAACTTATAAAAGAATATTAAAATTTTAGAGTGAATGACTTAGGTAAAGTAATGAAAAGCATTCAAGAAAAATAGACTTAACCACTATTACCCGTTTCCAGGGACACTGTATTTGTACTTGTATCCCTATGAAGGTTTTTGAGAGCTACATGTCAAAAGTCAAAACGTGTTGCTTCAATGGAAACAGTGGGGTCGAGGCCTGTATGTTAGAGGGATAATTGTCATTAATGAAAACCTTAATAAAAATGGACACATTTGGTTTTTTCTGTTTGTTTTCAGTCATTGTCACCACCATTCTTGTTTCCAATTCTTTAATCTGAGTCTCATCTCCGAAGAACAATTTTCTCCCCTAACATTCAAGTTATCGAGACTGTTTCTCCCTATAGCCCTGGCTGTCCCAGAACTC
>BDUI01010454.1:48548-59397 GCA_002335545.1 Apodemus speciosus
TTTCTCTATATAGCCCTGGCTGTCCTGGAACTCACTCTGTAGACCAGGCTGGCCTCAAACTCAGAAATCCGCCTGCCTCTGCCTCCCAGACTGCTAGGATTACAGACGTGGGCCACCACCACCCAGCTTGGTTATATTTTCATATTCTTTAATTAAAGAAAAAGATGAGGCCAGGCATAGTGGTGTCCTCCTTTAATCCCAGCACTGGGGAAGCAGAGCAGGTGGATTTCTGAGTTTGAGGCTAGCCTGGTCTACAGAATGAGTTACAGGAGAGCCAGAGCTATTCAGATTCTGTTAGTTTTGTTTTGGGGTGTGTGTGTGTCTGTGTGTGCACGCGTGCGCGCGCACGCATGCACTCGCTTGTGTCCCTGTGCAGGTACATATGCAGTACACATGGGGGTGCACATAGAAACTAGAAGACATCAGATCCCTTGATGATGGAATTACAGATAGTTGTAAGCTACCTGACATGGATGCTGAGGGTCCTCTGGAAGAGTAGCAGGCTCTTTAACTACTGAGCCGTGTCTCCAGACCTCATTTTGTTTTTATGTTAGTCTTCTTATTGTAGCCCAGATGGCCTCCAACTTGTGACAGTTCTCTTTTTACCTTCTGAGTGTTGGTAGCAGAACATTGGCTGGGGAAATGGCATGGTGAATAAAGGTGCTTGCTGTCAAGCCTGATTGTAGGGAAAAGACCACAGACTGCCTTTCACAGTCCCACACCTGATGATCTGTGTTCAATGTCTGGAACTCACATAGTAGAAGGAAGAGTATCAACCAGTTCCCAAAGTGTGTCCTTTGCTCTCCATATGCACACTATGACATGCAGGCATCCAAACACTGTGTGTATACACACACTACATATACTATATATTATATAGTATATATAGTATGGTGCATAGTATACTATATATTATAGAATATATGGTGTATTGTGGTATATATAGTATATATACTGTATGTAGTACTATAGTATATACATAATATATAGTATGCATTATATAATGTATAGTGTGTATATACACACTTTTTTTTTTTAATTCGAAAAGCTGTGATAGTACTGGACATAGTGGTGCACACCTCTAATCCCATCACTCAGGATGCAGAGACAGACAGATATAGATCTATGAGTTCAAGACCAGTCTGGTTTAAGTTGTTAGTTCCCCCGGATGGTGGTGGTACACATTTTTAATCCCGGCACTCAGGGAGGCAGGTAGAGCTCTGTGAGTTCCAGGCCAGCCTGGTCTACAAAAGAGAGTTCCAGGACTCTCTTTGTGTAGCCAGAGCTATATACAGAGAAACTCTGTCTCAGAGAAGGGGGTGGAATTAGTGAGTTGCAAGTCAACCAGGGAAACAGAAAAGCTGTCCTTTAAAGAGGGGGAAGGGACAAAAGACCATACGTTTCTGAACTTTGAGAAAAATTTGTGTGTGTGTGTGTGTGTGTGTGTGTGTGTGTGTGTGTGTGTTCATAGTGTTAGCATTGCTGGATGGGTGCAAGCCAACTAATTATTCAGGAGGTTGAGGCAGGAGATTGTAAATTCAAGGACTTCTTGGGTTAAATTGATGAGACCATTTCTCTGACTAAAAATAGCTAAATGGAGTAGAGAGATTGTACATTGGTAGAGCACTTGCCCAGCAATGTTAGATGTGCTAGGTTCAATATCTAGTACCATTAAAAACTCTCGTACTCTGATACTTGTGTATGATAGCCAAGATTACCACCTCTCTCCCTCTCTCCATTGGCCTTAAATGTAGATATCCGCCTGCCTCTCCTGTGTCCTGGGAGTAAATGCATGCATCACCACGCCTCTAGGCTTTTTTTCTTTTGTAAAGTTTTTATACAGACATGTATTCTATATTGAACATACTCCCCACCCCATCCTCTCCTATTCTCCCATTTCTCACCCCTCTTTGTAGTTCTTCTCTCCTACTCAGCTTTAGTTCTACATACATGATTTTGGTGTATCTCTATAAAGTAGGAACTACCATTGATAAAACATACTATATTTATCTTTGAGACTGGCTTCTTTTGATATAATTATCTCCAGATATATTTTTTTTTCCTGTAACTGATGTAACTTCATTCTTTATGTCTGAAAAAGATTTCATAGTATTTGTATGCATTTTCTTTATCCATCCCTCTGTTGCTGGGCACCTAGGTTGGTTGTATATTTTAGTTGATGTAGATAGCATTGCCATATATATTGATGTGCAGTATCTCTATGGTATGCTGACTTGTAGTTCTTTATTTTTCCCTTCTTAAAAAAGTTTTTAAAATTTATTATATATATATATATATATGAGTATTTGCTTGCATGTATGTTTGTGTACCACATACATGCCTGTTTCCCTTAAGAGGATGTCAGATTCCCATGGGATTAGAGTTGTAAGTGGTTGTGAACCACTTTGTGGGTGCTAGGAACTGTCCTCTGCAAGAGCAGTAAATGTTCATAATCATTGAGTCTCGCCAGTCCCTGGAGTTCTTTACTTTTTGTTTGCCTCTTTTCCTTACTCTCCCATTGAAGAAGCCTTAGCATGTCTGATACTACAAAAAGTGTAAATTCCCATATGTGAAGCAAATATATTTATTAGAGTCACATGAAAGGACATTGTATATATGTCTGTTYTTTTGTTTTTGTTTGTTTGTTTGTTTGTTTTTTCTGAGACTAGATCGCTTGTAACATAGGATGGTTCCCAACTGGCAATGTAGTTGTTGTGCATGACCTTGAATTCCTGAACTGTTTCCTGTGAATGGTTTCTGCTTTTTTTTATTATTATTAGGRATTATTAATATCAAAAGTTATACATGAGTAGGGGATATTAATTACTAAAAGTTATGCTTTATAGTATTACAAGAATAACTAATAAATACTTAAAATTAACTGTAATGGCTGTTGCCAACTTGCCTTCCCCCCTTTTAAACTAAGGAACTAATTTTTCCCATCTGTAAATTCAGTTGAAAGGGTTTTTGTGGTTTGGGGATGTAGCTCAGTAGTCTGTATTGTTAGCATTCCTTCTAGGCTCCGCCCCACAGTTACCTGGCCACTGATTTCCCCCACCCACTCTAACTTGCACTTACTCTCCTTACTCTGCCCCTTCTCTCCCTCACCCCTTTCTCTCCACGTGTTCCCCTTAGGCCTCTCCTCCTTCCTCTTTTTTTCTTTCTGTCTGTCTCTACTCCCTTCCCAACTCCACTTCCCATGCCCTAAATAAATTATGTTCCATACTATATCCTTCGTTTTATGTTGGTACCTCAGAGGGAAGCGATGCCTCAGCATGGACACACCGAGGTACCCCTTCCCACCTCACCATACCTGGCTCTATCTAACATATCCTGGCTCCTTCTTTTTTTTATAAAACACAGTATAATGCCCTGGTTTCCATAACCAGCACCCCAAACTACAAAGCTTGATCCCTGGTCATTGTTTAAAGTGTTTGGGTTCTAGTTCTATTGTAATTCTCTCAAACCAGAGATGCTACATAGTATCATTAAAATCCTTCCCCTCTCCCTTTCCTGTTACTTTTTACCCCTCAAGGAATTTTAATTAACTGTACAGTGACAGATGGTGGGGAAAAGCCTTTGTCCAGTGTGCTTCTAGATTAAGGGTGGTTTGTTCTGATCTGTTGTAGGAAGTACCTACTCTTGTTTCTCCCCTTCTCCCAGTGGGCTGCAATCCAGTTAGGTGGTCCTAAAATGATATTCATTCACAACTCTTTTAGAGGAATAAGCCTAAATTTTGGACTTTAAAACAAAGAACTAACCCCTTGAGCTCTGAAAACCTTAGCCTCTGGGCCAAGGGAGATACCTTCCAACTTCTCCACCCAGTCTGCAGTGAAAAGGAAAGTTAAGCCTTTTAACTTTTCATTTGCCTCTCCCCCCTTAGTCTAGTACGGCTGCCAGTTGTCATGGCAACGGACTGGGACAGCTGCGCAGTGGCGCCCAGGCAGCTGGGTGGGGGCGGGGGAGCTGCCAGCCCGCCAAGCCCCAGACCTGGGAGGGGAGGCCCCTCCTGTTAGCCCAGAGGGAAAGAACGAACTGGGGCGATCCGGTAGGTAAGGGAAGGAACCCCTATTGATCTACTTTGAGGGCCTCTCTTCAGCCTGAAGGTATAAAGAAAAAAATTCTCTTCCTCAAACTGAACACATATGTAAATCCTTGTTTTTTGTTTTTTTTCCTGGTGAGGCAGGGAAGGCCATAGCCACAATGCTTAACTGCATGCTTCCAACATGGGGCTGGTTTTAACCCAGCGCTCTGACCTAAAGTGCTCAGCTCCCGGAAATTCCAAGGTGAGTGGGGGTGGGGGTGGGGTACTCTCCCTGGAATATGACATTTCCTGTCTGGTGAGGTCGGAGTCTGTGTTTATTTTAAATAAACCTTAATATTTTTTGATGTCTAGGACTCTTCTAAATTCATGGAAAGATTATTTCAAAACCCCATACCTAAATTTCCCCATGCCTTCTTTCTCATATAAAGTTATCATAGGTCAGAAATTAACACAAGCTGCTTTTGAGGCGGGTATAAGTATTTGTTAATAAGTTTTGTAGGTAGGATTTTCAACACTATATTTCTGTAATGATGCCTTAAAAATTAATAATTGTAATTAAATTGTTAAATACAACTTCTGTTTCTTTGACTTGAACATAATTTTAAGATTAGTTGCCCTTTTTATTCCTGAGATTGGCTTTCTGGCCAAGATGGGGATGTTCTAAAAAATATCTTTAGAGATTATAGCAAACTAACAATGGAGTCAGCTGAGGAATCAATTCTTGCTACTTGATAATTTACACTATGGGTGCCATTTAGCATTGTTAAGGAAGAATTATTTTTAAATGATTATGGTAACAACAGTGTGGGAATTTTAAAAACTAGATTCTCTGTGAGAACTCTTGACGTGCATATATCTGAGCTTAACTCAGTTTCCATTTGTGCTGCCTTGCTGTGGCTTTCCTGGGGCATGGGGCTGATGAATAAGTCCTCTGTGTTCTGAGGAGGCTTCATGTTGATGCAGAGTCTGGGGCCAGACTTCTTTTCCCTCCTCTTCCTTTGGCCCAATGTCAACTTCAGTTAAGAGACAAGGTACCTCCTGAACTATTTAGGTTAGTCGAGCCCTGCCTGGGAATTACAGACTAGTCCAGTAACTAATTCTGAAAATTTTTTCTCTGCCCCACTTACCTTCTGTCCCCAAATAAGCTTGCTAAAAAGGAGACTTAGTGAGTTTGAGCTGTCAGCCTTGCTTTTGTGAGCTGATGGATATTCTGAAGGGACAGGCTCAAATTGTTTAAAGGAAATGTACCAATTCAGTGGAAATGTGGTGAGAGATGGCCCAAGCAGTCTGTGTGTGTGTGTGTGTGTGTGTGTGTGTGTGTGTGTGTACGTACGTACATGTGTGTACACCTGTACACGAGAGCGTTCCTGAGAGATTGATCGAAAGTATAGAAAAGTTACATTCAGGTGCCTTGTGGGAGAAGGGTCTTTTTCCCCCATTTTTATAAAGGCCTTTATTCACCTTGGAGGAAAAAGATTTTCATTCTTTCTTGGTTCCTTTTTTTTTTTTTTTTTTCTTCTGAGACAGGGTTTCTCTGTATAGTCCTGGCTGGCCTGGAACTCACTCTGTAGACCAGGCTGGTCTTGAACTCAGAAATCCTCCTGCCTCTGCTTCCCAAGTGCTGGGATTAAAGGGGTGTGCCACCATTGCCCAGTCTGTCTTGGTTCCTTTAATTGAAGGTTTTCCACATTTCTCTTTGAGTTCCTGGCTCACAAGTACATATAGAAATGGTCTGGAGTAACACCCATGCTATTTGCTCTTTGGGAATATAAAGTTAAAGAGTTTAACAATTATTCCATCTAAAAATTTTGATCTCTTCAGCTGAAGAGAAGTTGTTGTTAGAGAAATGTGGATTGACCCATTTTAAAGTAAAATTTGTAGCCCTGTCTTATAATTGTAGATCAAAGAGAAGGGTAATGACTCACTGGTATTGTACCCTCTGTTCCATCAAGCAAGAAGTGACAATTTTAACCTTCAGGGAGATTGAACCATTTCATCTTTACCCCTTCAGGAACCTGGTGACCGTACTCCTTCAGGTGGATCAACGCTCACACGACATGGGAAAAAAGACCAAGAGGACAGCTGACAGCTCTTCTTCAGAGGATGAGGAGGAGTATGTGGTGGAAAAGGTGTTGGACAGGCGCATGGTTAAGGGGCAGGTGGAATATCTGTTGAAGTGGAAAGGCTTTTCTGAGTAAGTGCTTTCTTTTTCAGTCTTTAGAACTCTGTGGAGGTAGAAAACTTTGGTTTACTTACCTATAAGCTATAGTCTGTCTTTTTTTTTCCATTTAGATACTTTCATGAGAATCAAGAGAGGCAGCAGACCACTTAGTTTCCCTATTATTGATCTTATTTTTGAGGGGTAGTTTAAGAAATTGGTTGGGAACACAGACTTGGGAGCCAGATATCCTAGGACCAGATTCTTGTTCTACCCCTTAAGATACAGGTGAATGACCTTGGTTAATTTCTTTTATCATTATGACTTAACATTTTTTTTGTTGTTTTGTTTGTTTACTTTTTATGTTTTATTGAGACAGGGGTTTTCTTTGTAGCCTTGGCTGTCCTGGAACTGAGGGATCAGTGGACCAGGCTGACTTTGAACTCAGGAGACCAGCCTGCCAACTGCTGGGATTAAAGGCATGCGCCACCACACAGAGCTAAATTTTTTTCTTATTTTACATGTATAAGTGTTTTGCCTATATGCACTGCATGTATGTTGTCTGGTGCCCACAGTCCAGGCATCAGATCAGCTAGAAGAGGAGTTACAGATAGTTGTAAGATGCCATGTGGATGCTGGAAATCAAATCACAGTTCTCTGGGAGAGGGGAGCAGACAGTGCTCTTAAACACTGAGCCATTTCTTCAGCTCATCGGTTAATTTCATAATCTACCCCCCTCCCCCTGCTCTAATAAAATAGGGATAAGAGTTTGGTAGGTGTAGCTTAGTAGTAGAGAGCTTTCACCGAGCATACTTAGTGTCCTGGTTTGTTCCTGACATATACCAGAAGAAGAAAAGAAAACAAACAGAAACTCCGGGTCTCAGTGAATGTGGGTAGACCTCTTACCATTGCAAGTGTGAGCATCAAATTTAGATCACCAGAACTCATGTAAAGTCAGGCACATATATCTCTCTCTGCAGTGATACACTGAGATGGGAGACAGAAGAGAATCCCTGGGAGGCTGAGGGACAACTACATATAGTCCTACATAGCAGTGAATCATAGAAGGCAGGGACCAACAGCTGAAGTAGTCTCTGACCTCTTAATTGTATATACCCAAACTGACATGCACTACACTAACAGACTTAAAAGAAGCTAAGCCTTTAATCTCAGCTCTCAGATAGATCTCCTGAGTTCCAGGCCAGGGCTGAGATTAAAGGTATATACTGCTATGGCAAGCTTAACATTTCAATTTAAACATCTTCTTTGTTAGTAATTTTTAACTTGTGAGGAGCAGGTCACTTTCACCTTCTTGTATGAGTCAGGTCTCATGGATTGGTTGTGTACAGTATATCTGAGGCTAGCTGGTCTTCTCTAGTTCTGTCTTTGCCTCCCATCTTACAGTAGGAACACCATTGCATCTAGCTTTTTATGTGAGTTCTGGGGACTGAACTCAGGTCTTCAGAGCTTGCACAGGAGATATATAGCTCAGTAGTAGAGAGTTTGCCTAGTATATGTGAGGGTTTGGGTTTTATTCTCAGTACCACAGAAAGCAAACATAGAAACAAAATGGAACAGAAACAAGGGATAAAACTCAATTTGCGAAGAATCAACATATTGATAGTGCCTTTATGTTAAGGCCCTTCAGAACCTTAGAAATGTTATTTCATGATTTAACATTACTCATATGAAACATTGAACATTTTAGGTAAGTTGATTCATGCATTATAGGATACTTAGCATCTGTTGAACCAGATTACTATTTCTTTTTTTTTTTTTTAAAGATTTATTTATTATTATATGTAAGTACACTGTAGCTGTCTTCAGACACACCAGAAGAGGGAGTCAGATCTCATTACGGATGGTTATGAGCCACCAGGTAGTTGCTGGGATTTGAACTCAGGACCTTTGGAAGAGCAGTCAGTGTTCTTAACCTCTGAGCCATCTCACCAGCCCCCAGATTACTATTTCTATAAACTATCTCCATAGCCCAGGCTGGCCTAGAATTTATCCTATAGCCCAAGATAGCCTTGAACTTCTGATCTTCATGATTCTGCTTCTCAGGTTGCTGGGCCACCACTGTAGTGGTGAATTAGTGAAACCGTTGCTTTATGCTCCCAGTGGGTCCCATCCGCCAGAGCCCTCTGGATTCTTGAGTGAAAAACACACACACACACACACACACACACACACACACACACGCACACACACAGGCTTATTTTTTTATATGCCTTGACTAACTCAATGGCTGGGCATTTCTAATCCTCCCCACAGACAGCATATCTTTCCCTTCAGTGTTTCTGGCTTAACATCTTCTAAACTATATTTCATCTCTACTACCCAGTTACCTCCTGGGGGGTCTCCCTAGAAGGCGCATTCCCTTTCTACCTGCATTGCTGGATGGTTTCTCTCCTGCAGCTCTTAAATCTGATGCCTCTACCCCACCCCTCACTCCTCACTCCCCACCCCCAGGTCTCTTGTCTTTGCAATCTCCCTGCCCAGCCAATGGCTGTACAGCAATTCTTTGAAGCCAGGTAGGGGCAGGGACTCTTAGGTCTGGAAGCATGGCTTTTGGGGAGCCAAAATAAGACAAAGCTTTAGGGGCTGGAGTGGTGGCTCAGCAGTTAAGAGCACTGGCTGCTCTTCCAGAGGTCCTGAGGTCAATTCCCAGCAACCACATTGGGGTTCATAACCATCTATAATGGAATCTGATTTCCTCTTCTGATGTGTCTGAAGACAGTTACTATGCACTCATATAAATAAAATAAATAAATCTTTAAAAAAAATGACAAAGCTTTAGAACCAATTCCCAACACACCACACTGTTTTTTTTTGTTTTTGTTGTTTGTGTATCTAGGCAAGAACTCTTCCCAGCTGAGCTCTGTTTCATCACCATATTTCTAAAGAGGAAATAATAGGTATGAAAAACATTGAAGTGAGTGAGACACAGGGAAGTAGGACTTTAAATAATGCTTGAAGAATTCCTGGTTGTTCTTAGACTTATTGACTCACCATTAGAAATACTTGTATATTTGAAAGGTGCTTAAAACTGTTTGAACTTTTGGTACTTAACATAAATACAGAACTGAAAGGCAAAGCTGGGGTAGATATATATTAAGCATTGTTAGAAGTGAATGTCTGGGATTGGGATTGGAGACATTGTTTAGCAGTTATGAGCACTGCCTGCTTTTTCAGAGGGCTCTAGTTAGATTCCCAATACCCTTGTCCCACAGTTCACAATGGCCTGTGTCTCCAGTTCCATGGAATCTGATGCCCTATTATAGACTCCTGTTACATATATATCCTTTTAAATATAACAAAAGAAATAATATTTTTCGTTTTTTGTGGGGTTTTTTGTTTTTTGTTTTTTTGTTTTTTGTTTTCCAAGATAGGGTCTGATTATGTAGCTGGTTGTCCTGGAACTCACTATGTAGACCAAGGTAGTCTCAAAGAGATCTACCTGCTCTGCCTCCAGAGTGCTGGGATCAAAGGTGTGCACCATTATACCCAGGAAATGCCTAGGATTTCATTAAAAGTTGCAATAAATTTTCTTCGCTGAGCATTGTACTTCGTTGCATATCAGTGGGTACCATCCATATATAAACTGTTTATTCTTGTACCATATATAGCTTGTGATAAGAGTTTAATTTGTTAAAGTACAAGGTTAACGACAGGGACTATGAATTTGGCTTAGTTGGTAGAGTGTTTACGTAGCATACAAGAAAGTTTGGGGTTCATCCCTAGAACTGCATAAATTGGTTAAACCTATCTGTTAGCAAATAGAAGCAAGGAGGATCAGGAAGTCAAGGTCATTCTTAGCTGCATAATGAACCCCAGGCCAACCTGGATTAAAAGAATGTGCTGTTGTGCTCCATAGAAAATTAAAATTAAACTGAGCATAATGGTGCACATCTTTAATCCCATCATTTGGGAGGCGGAGGCAGGTGGGTCTCTGCATTTGAGGTCGGCCTGGTTTAGAGAGTGAGCTCTAGGAATGCCTCCGAGTGCTGGGATTAAAGGGGTGTACCACTGCCTGGCTTGCACCCACCTTTCTAACTGTAAATTGTGTTATAATTTGCTTTCTGTTGCTGTGACCAAAAGCCATGTGGAGGGGAAAGGGTTTATTTCATCTACATGTTACATGCATTCCATGGTTGAAGGAAGTCATAGCAGGAGCTTGAGCAGGGCAAGAAATGTAAGTAGAAACTGTGGAGGGATGCTGACTGCTGGTTTGCTAATGCTACCTTTTTTCTCTGTTTTGTTTTGTTTGAGACAGGTTTTTCTATGAAACCCTGGCTGTCCTGCAACTTTCTGTGTAGACCAGGCTAACTTTGAACTCAGAGATCTGTCTGCCATTCTGCCCCTGCCTCTGAGATGGTACTATTCACAGTCTGTAGGGTCCCTTTATATCAAGTAGCAATCAAAAAAAAAAAAAAATGTCCTACAGATAGACATGCTCACGGTTCCAGGTCAATCTGATAGAAGCTATTCTTCAATTGAAGGTCTCACCGGGTGATGGTGGTGCACGCTTTTAATCCCAGCACTTGGGAGGCAGAGGCAGGCAGATTTCTGTCGAGGTCAGCCTGGTCTACAGAGTGAGTTCTAGGACAGCCAGGGCTACACAGAGAAACCCTGTCTCAAAAAAA
>BDUI01010455.1:5143-17810 GCA_002335545.1 Apodemus speciosus
AAGGAAGGAAGGAAGGAAGAAAGGAAGGAAGGAAGGAAGGAAGAAAGGAAAGAAGAAAGGAAGAAAGGAAGGAAGGAAGAATGAAAGGAAGAAAGGAAGAAAGGAAGGAAGAATGAAAGGAAGAAAGGAAGAAAGGAAGGAAGAAAGAAAGGAAGAATGAAAGGAAGAAAGAAAGAAAGAAAGAAAGAAAGGAAAGAAGAAAGGAAGGAAGAAAGGAAGGAAGGAAGAATGAAAGGAAGAAAGGAAGAAAGGAAGGAAGAAAGAAAGGAAGAATGAAAGGAAGAAAGAAAGAAAGAAAGAAAGAAAGAAAGGAAAGAAGAAAGGAAGGAAGAAAGGAAGGAAGGAAGAATGAAAGGAAGAAAGGAAGGAAGGAAGGAAGGAAGAAAGGAAGGAAGAAAAGAAAGAAAGAAAGAAACAAAGAACTCACTCCACAAAGCTGCCCTCTGCCCTCTACATGTGTGCTGCGGTACATGTGTGCTCACACACATCACAGACACACACATACAAATAATAAGTTTTTAAATGAGAAAATGAATACAAATACCAGGATCAGTGCTGGCAGCGATGAGGGGATTTACCCGGAGAGCAGGCTCTGGGGTGAGCAGAGGTGAGATAAAGCACGGTGGTTTGGTTTGAACCCGCCGTGCGGTCCATGCACAGGCCGAATGTTTTTGTTTTTAGCAATTAAAAGAATACTTTTTAGGTCATGGTCTAGCCAGAGTATAAGGAATCCAGAAGCTGATAAGCAGAAGATAATTTATAACGCCCTACACACACGACATTGTTGTCCGTCTCTTTGGGTGGCACCTGTCCAAAGTGGCATCGGTGCTGAAGGTTACAGAGCGACAGGGACTGTCATCAGGGTGGAACAGGGGCACAGCTAGAGGGCAGTGGTCATCTGTGAGTGCGCTGTTACTATCAGACAGACAGTGTATCAACTAGGCTGTCAGCTCCAGACACTAGACAATAAACCCTTTCCCTATCAGAGCTGGTGTGTGGCAAAGGGTGAGACATTTGCACGGCGTTGCACAAACCCAGGTTCCCAGCAACATAAAAYAAAATTTTATTTAAACTCTTAAAAATCTGATAAATAAAGCCAGTTCTTCCAGGACCACAAGAGAGGAGTTTCTGACTATTGTGCCTGTGGGGAACAGAAAAGAGACAAGCAAAGATGGCGTGGTGCTGGAGAGCAGACCAGCGCTGTGCCAGCGAGCAAGATGGACAGACGGCTTGGCGGGTGAGGCCACTCGGCAACCACGAGCGGCTTCCGAAGGAACAAACCTGACATCTGACAGGTCCTCGCTGTAGGAGACTGACACCAAGTGCGCTGGGCTCAGCTGTCCTGAGAGTGACTGAGGACGGAGACAACTCTCCACCCCAGACACATACCCCATTTCTAAACAATCTGGYGAAAATAAAACTAAGAGGCAAGCCGGAAGAATTCCACATAGAACCCACCAGCAGCCCCAGGATTCAAGTGACACAGCTCCTTTTCAAAGTCTCAGAACTCTGTTCACTAAAGGGAGYCASGCTTTGCAAGTGGAAGTGGAAGCCAGGCAAGACTCCGAGTGAGCAACAAGGAAGAAGGAAACCCCAGTAGCCCAGGCTGGCCTCAAGGTGACSGTGAACTCCACCTCTACAGTGTGGGCATTACAGGCATGACCCTAAGCCAGGGCTTCCGAATGCTAGGCAATGAGACARGGTCTCACTCTGCAAACTGTAACAGCTCTCCTGCGCCTCAGTCTCCAGCCTGCTAGGATTAAAGGCYTGAACCATCATACACAGAAACATTCTCTTTCAGATTCAATTAGTAATTTTTTTCGCTAGATTTAAATGGGGGGGGCATTAAGGAGAAGGGGAAGGAATGGAGGGAAGGGAGAGATATATGGTGGGGGGGTGAGAATATGATCTTATGTCTCCACATGGGTAAACACTGACCCTAGGCCCCTACCAGATGGTTGACTGAGGCAGTCTCTGGCCAACATGCCACACAGGGGCCCTCTCGTGCTGGAACCAGGTTTTTCTGGGCTCTTGTGGAGGATGTGATGGGACGTGGGACTGGGACAGAGGGCCTGCTGTCATCCTGAGTTGACATTTTCCGGAAATGAGCTCTGTGAGGCTCTTCCTCCCCTAGTGACACACCAAGAGGTTAAGTCAACAGAGACAGGCCCCAGGAAGGAGACCTAGGGTTGGCTTGCTGATGGCAGCTCCTGAGCTTAAGGCTGGCTTGGCCACKGAGGCTGCCGCTGACTGTGAGGATAACTTAATTACGGAAACGGCTCTCCTCGAGCAGTGGGGCTGGAAGCTGCAGCACAGGGCATGCGGCCACCGCAGTGTCAGCTACAGGTCTGGAAACAGTYTCGTGGAACCTGCCAGGCCGGGCCACAGTGCTAATCACTTCCTGCAGGCAGCCTCTGCTCCCTCACTAATGGGTCTTAATAAAAACTTCCAATTGGGCCAGTAAACCCCTCATTAAGCTGTTTTTAAAGCAGGAATTTAAGAGCGGCAAGGGTGAAGGGTCACACGGAGCATTTAATCCACAACGGCTGGCAGGCAGGAGGTGCTGCCATGAAGGGAAACTCGAGTGTCCCTGTCGTAYAAACATCCCATGTGGCCYAGTGCCTRCCAAGGACGGCCCGACAGCAGACTGAGCTCTCCACTTGGCATGGCCAAAGCTCCCCAAGTCATTAAGAGCTTTGTCCACTTGGAAAAACTATGGAAAAGATATGGGGGCAAAGAACAGAATTCACAGGATAAACTGTGGGCACCATTCCTGCCGTTCGTGCTGCGGTGAGGCCTGGGCCCTAGCCGCCTGCAYGGGAGCCCTGGCTGTTGACAGCCCAGCCAGCTTCCTGTAGAGCCCTGGCCCCTCCCCTGTGACCCACCCACTGGCTTTCTTGGGTCCCATGCTTTAAAGGTGTCCCCACGCTCCTGGTGTGTTTATCTAACGGGTTGTCCACAATCCAAGGCAGATGCCCACATGCCTCTGAGGGTCCCTGCGCCCGACACTGCCTGGGTAGGCTGACACAGCAGAATTGTCCTCTGCTGAGGGGTCCAAAGACAAACTAATCACTTATTAGCACAGCTTCTTACTGAAATGAAGAAATCTGGACTCATCCAAACGCTAAAGTGTCCAATGCTTATCCCAACCATGGTCTAGTAAASCACAGATGACACAGGGTCTTCTAGAATCCTTTTCTGAGTTCCAGGGACCTTCACACCTGGGATATCCTTAGACTACTAGATTCRTGCTGCCCTGAGTGGTGGTGGGGGACCTAGGAGACATCAAAGGCCTCTAGTCACCCCAAACCCGAGGCACAGGGCTTCTCACAATCCCACACCCACACAGCAGCTGGGTCTCCCTTCCCTACAGTCACCAGAGATAGTGCGGCCTCTCCAGAAAAAAACCAGCGTGCCAAGGGGCGCASGCAGAGAGAGTGGGGAGTGCGGCCTACACTGTCTGAGCATCGCTTAGGAGGCCAGGCCTACACCCCATTCACCACATACAAAAGGGTTTTGTGGTCTCAAACACTCCAGAGACTTCCGGAATGTGCCACATTTCCTGACTGCCTATCTGGACCTTGAGGACCTTACGGTATCTCTCACCCAAGCCTGGCTGGAGGAGGCTGTGCTGCCTGGCTGGAGTCTATCACTGCTGCTTTCTCCAGGCCCTCCCCAGCCCTGTCAGCRGGCAGCTCCCACAGCATGACAAACACACGCCCTTTTCCCCACAACAGCCCTTGGAGCCAGAGCAGTCATCCTGTAGCTCCCTGTCCCCCACCGGCCATGTCTAGAAGGAGTCAGTCTGAGACCAAGCCTGAGGAAACCTTGCGTTAGACTCAAGCCCCAGAGACAAGGCTGCAGTTCCCTCCCTAAGCCCTTTCCCAGAGCATACAGAACTTAGCATGGCCTGGAGCCCATGCCAGACACAGTGGCTATGCTGGGGCAGCGGCTGAGCTGAGGGTAGAGGTCATCAGGCCGACGACAGCCATTACACCGCGGACTGAGGGCGCTGGGACGGGCTACTGGAGTCCTAGAAAGCTGGGTGAAGGAAGGCGGGGGTACAGTCTCTCTGGGACAAAAGCTTTCTACATCCACGGGGCACGGGAGGAGTTCCTTTCCAGCCCCGTCTCTGAGCTGCGAGCTGCCAAGGCAAGTCGAATGCAGCAAAGACGACAGAAGACGACAGAAGACGACAGAAGACGGCAGAACAGATGCTCAATGCCTCGGGCTCCCTGTGACCCAAAGCGCAGTGCTGGGTCACGCCCCCCGCCCCCAGCCCACTCAGCAACCGCATCTGCCTGGAGATAGCAGTACAGGACTGGGATCGTGGCAGGTGACGGAGAGGAACCCAAAGCTGCCACAGCTAAAGGGGCCTCTGAAAGAGACAGCAAAAATGACTAATAAAAACCTTAAGTATGTTGGGGAACCGTGATTGTCTGAGAGGAAGGAAGGCAGCTGAAATGAGACATTACTGTCAGTCCTTACCCGGATTCCTTCACTGACAGTGGCGATGTGTGCACAAGAGGCCAGTCCCACATCACTGCTCGCCCTCGTCCAAGACCAGAGGTGACCGAGACCCCATTGCTAGCTGAATGGAGGGCGCCCTCCACGAGGCCCTGTCTACAGACCCTTCTAGAGCTCGTGCCTTTGAGCCTCGCAGAGCTTCCAAGCTCTCCAGTGATGGCTGGGGGGCGGGGGGGACTTAAGTATTGTCCGATGGCCATTTGTATTAATTCAGTTTTAACTAATATAATAAATTCATGTTAAGCCGGGTATGGTGGCGCATGCCTGCAACTGGCACTTGGGAGGCTGGAACCAGAGGATAACGAGTTTGAAAACAATATGGGGTAGGTAGGTAAGACTTCTATCTGGAAAGGAACAAACATGACGCACACGGTGAGCAGCTGCCACACTGCAGGAGCTCTGGAAGCGCAGCGCATGTCCCATCACCACTCGGGGCAAAGACTCGCTCTCAGAGAGAGCTACCAGCAGGCAGCGCCACACACAGCTCTTAGTTCACTGAAGCCTCCGTGTAAGACAGAGATGACTGATAGAGGCAGGATGACAGGCGGTGCTCACTGGGAGATGTCCGGCTCCTGTGGGCAGCAGCNCAGAGCTTCCAAGCTCTCCAGTGATGGCTGGGGGGCGGGGGGGACTTAAGTATTGTCCGATGGCCATTTGTATTAATTCAGTTTTAACTAATATAATAAATTCATGTTAAGCCGGGTATGGTGGCGCATGCCTGCAACTGGCACTTGGGAGGCTGGAACCAGAGGATAAGGAGTTTGAAAACAATATGGGGTAGGTAGGTAAGACTTCTATCTGGAAAGGAACAAACATGACGCACACGGTGAGCAGCTGCCACACTGCAGGAGCTCTGGAAGCGCAGCGCATGTCCCATCACCACTCGGGGCAAAGACTCGCTCTCAGAGAGAGCTACCAGCAGGCAGCGCCACACACAGCTCTTAGTTCACTGAAGCCTCCGTGTAAGACAGAGATGACTGATAGAGGCAGGATGACAGGCGGTGCTCACTGGGAGATGTCCGGCTCCTGTGGGCAGCAGCRCRGGACTGGAGAAGGGAGCRCTGGATCCTCTAGGGTTATTTATGGTTGTGAGCCCCCAAGTGGGTGCTTGGAACTGAACCCAGGTACTCTAGAAAAGCAGTCAGTGTTCTTTTTTTTCCATTGTTGTGGGGAGGGGGTGTCAGACAGGGTCTCTCTGTGTAGCCCTGGCTATCCTGGAACTTGTTCTGTAGACCAGGCTGACCTTGAACTCACACAGATCTGCCTGCCTCTGCCTCCTGAGTGCTAGGATCAACGGCAYGGGCCACCACCTCCTCCAGCTGCAGCTCCCTCCAGCCCTTCCAGAAAAGTCTTCACCTGGTACATCTGCTGCCCGCCCTGTGCTGCCTACCCAGATGGGCCTTTGTTCTCTGAGACAGCAAGAGAGAAGGTGGAAGGCAGGGCCACAGCGACACCATAAGCTTCCAGGTCCTTGTACCACAAGATAAGATGGAGCCTTTAGGTGCTAGTAGTTAAGGCTGCAGACCAAAGGTGACTAGGCAGTGGTTCTCCTCTACGTGCCCGAGGCTACCACCTGGAGGTCTTCCGCTGCTCAACCCCCATAGCTCAGCTGTGCATCGGAATCCCAAGTTCTTCTGTATCTCACCCTCTCCCCTGCTATGTGCCTAGAACCCTGGGGATACCCCACCACCCAGATCCCAAGATGGGGCAGCCACTGCCAAGCACAGGCCTGAAGATGTGAGGAACACTTGTTACTTCTCGTGCCTGCCCTGTGACACAGCCACAGCTCCAGAGAGTGCTGGCAGCGAGCACCCGGAGTGCCTCAGACTTGATTTTACCAGTAACTGGAGGAACCCTCTGCACCAAGGAGCAGGGGTCCCATCCAGATAACGGAGTCAGGGCCTCAAGGTTTCCATGTTCATAACCAGACAAAAGAGTAATCTTGTTGCAATTTCAGATAAGCAATGTTCACTAAGAAAAGAGGGTTTGTTCCCTGAAGCACTGGAGAACACAGGGTTCTCTGGGGGACTTTGATACAGAAATGAGAAGCAGATACGGACATCCTGGCCTATTGTGTCCTGACCAGCCACGGGGACCCTGCTCTCAGCTGTGTGGGAAAGGCTCYGGCAGCACAGCTGAACTGTTCAGCAGAWACACAGGTATCTGTCTACTTGGGGAACTAACAATGAGGGGACACATTTACAGTGGGAACTAAAAATGAGGGCACACATTTACAGTGGGAACTAACAATGAGGGGACACATTTACAGTGGGAACTAACAATGAGGGGACACATTTACAGTGGGAACTAAAAATGAGGGGAAACATTTACAGTGGGAACTAACAATGAGGGGACACATTTACAGTGGGAACTAACAATGAGGGGAAACATTTACAGTGGGAACTAACAATGAGGGGACACATTTACAGTGGGAACTAACAATGAGGGGAAACATTTACTGTGGCAGCAGACTGATGGCCTCACGTTTGCCAATGGATCTCCTTTTCCAGCGCTGCAGGCCACACTCRGTATGTAAGGCTAAGAACATAGGCCAGACGGTCACTTGGGACTCAGGCCTCACAGCTGAAGCCCAGAGGATAGGCAGGGTGTGGCCCAGATCCACGCAGCCTGGGGAAGCTGCAGTGGGTCASGGTGCCTCCTGTGGAGTCCTYGGGGAGAACTGCAGGGCAGTAAAGACACCCTCCCCCATCCCCTCACTCTCCCCTTAGGAAGTATCCTTGTCTTTTACTGCAGGACCCTTGAGTTGGGCCAACTTACCTGTAAGTCCCCAGGTTCTTAGCTTCCTGGCCACTTGGGGGCCACCTTGGGACACACTCTAGTGATTGTCAACTGGTGTGGGCTGGGAGCATGCAAATGCCTCTCCAGTCCAGGGCCYTGGCAGTAYTCTCCACACTGCCTGCCCTGTCCTGAAAACACACCTCTGTGCAACTCAGTGGGCCACGGGACTCTCATATGACACACACTAGGGAGGGGCCTCCGGTACTTTTCCCAAATGTCTTCTCTGGTCATCACCTCAGTAATAAATAGCTACCATTATTCCCTGAAGTTCCCTGAAGCCCTGGAGAAGATATGGTTCTCTGGGGGACTTTGATACAAGAAACAAAMAGCAGATACRCACCTCCTGCTTCACATCCTGAAACATACATAGGACTATTGTGTCCTGACCAGCCGCACTGACCCTGCTCTCAGGAGTTACCTTTACTTTATTTTATTTTTTGAGACAGGGTCTCACTATATAGCCTGGACACACTGGATTTCACTATGGAGACCAGGCTGGCCTTGAACTCAGAGTTCTGCCTGCCTCTGCCTCCCGAGTGCTGGGATTAATGGTGTGCACTATCACACCAACTACCTTCTTTTCAAGATTTACTTAATTTTATTTTGTGTGCATGTGTGCTTTGCTTGTATGCACATCTATGCACCACACACGCAGTCCCTGGAGAGGCTAGAAGAAGGCACTGGATCCCCTTGGGACTGGAGGTACTGGAGGTTGTTAGCCTCTGTGTAGGTGCTTGGACTTAAGCTTGGTTCATCTCCAAAAGCACTATGTAYACTTAACGTCTGAACCATCTCTCCAGCCTAGTATCTCCATGCAGTGTAGTTGCTAAAGGCACCCCAGTGCCTTACCTGGGAGCCCCCAGTCACAACCCACCCTAGCCGTTCACTTCTACCAGAGCCCACACATCAGGACTTGGCAGCCTGCTAACAAACTATAGAACCACGCCCATACCCCCGAGAGCCAGCAGTAAGYATTTAAACATGAGATAAGGCCCCATACCCGAAATGYACGGAGATACATACCCCAACACACAAGGCAAGCCCTCACAGAGGTTTTTTTCTGCATGATTGTCACTTACCAAAAGAATACCTGAAACACACACAAAAAAGGAAGAACATTAAGATGTCAGCTTGGTTTTATATGCTAAACCATTATGCTTACCCACTGAGCAAAACCCACCTGTGAGCTGGGGCAGTGTGGGGCACGGGAGGACCTGCCTCCAGGAGGATCAGCTGCTAGGCACTGAGTGGCAAAGCTGGGGAGACAGGGCCTACAGGCCAGCAAAAGACACTATGGCGTGAGCAGATGCAAGATTCTAATTGGCTGCCACTGCAAACGTGACACCCTAGGATCTGAAGTTYGGGGTGCCTGGGTATCTTGACATAGATCACTGGAAGAGAGGCTACGTCGGAGGAATGCAGTAAGCTGTGCTGCTGCAGATCCCTCTACTTTAAAGTCACAGGGGGAAGAAGCCTGGGACTCTGACACTGGGCCCCGTCATGCTGGGCAGTGCTGGGGTGCTGGTGTGAATGAGAACGGTCCCCAAAATCTCATGAATTTGAATGCAGCATCACTAGAGGGTGGTGATGCTGGAAAGGACTTTAAGACTTAGGAGGTGTTAAACTGGGTGTGGTGGTGCCTGACTTAATCACAGCACTTGGGAGGCAGTAGGTGAATCTCTGAATTCAAGGCCATGATTTCCAGAACAGCCAGGGCTACGCAGAGAAACCCTGTCTTGACTCTAACCAAAACAAAACAAAACAAAACAAAACAAAACCCACAAAAACCGAGATGTGGTCTTGTTGGAGGAAGCGTGTCAATGGGGTCACTGGTGGTGAGCTGTGAGGTTTCAAAATCCCATGCCAGGTCAGGCTCTCTCTCTCCTACCAATCAGAATATAGCACTCGGCTACTGCTCCAGTGCCTGCCTGCTTGCGTGATGATAATGGACTAACCCTCTGAAACCGCAAGGCCCCAATGAAATGCTTGCCTTGGCCACAGTGTCTCTTCATAGCTATAGAACAATAAGTCACTAGGCAAGCACTCTGCCACTGACCCCCAGAGTCTCCACTCCCATGCCATCTATACCAAACATGCACACCTACTACATTGTGAAAGAAAGACACACTGGCACATGCTACATATGACGGGTCCTAGAACAGCATGCTGGGGGTGAAGCCAGACACAAAGCCACATACTAAGGGACTTTGTTCACAGTAAACGCCCGGGGCATGTAAGCACCGCGGGTGTAAATGTGAAGCCATGGCTGAAAGCYGTTGGTTACCAGGGGCTGTTGGAGGAGCGGGTTCATGGGCTAAGATACAGGCTTGTTTTGTGATGAGAATGTTTTAAACTTTATGGCAAGGTTGTGTGAACYCTGAACACACAAAGCCACTGACTTGTAAAGTTTAGTTTTGGTTTGTCTCACTCCAGTTTGAGACAGAGTCTTGCTCTGTAGCCTAGGCTGTCCAGCAACTCACTGTGAGCCCAGGTTTGTTTTGAACTTGCAGTTTTCCTGCCTGCCCTGTGTGGTGGGATGAAAGGCACAGACCGCCAGACTCAGCCTGACTCATACACGTTAAACGGTTAGATTTTACAGTGTAGGAACTACAGCTCAGTGAAGAAGAAAGCCTGAATGCAATGTGTGCTGATGAAAGGGAAGAGCCTGAGACTTGCCGTGGGGTCTGGACTCACTGAGCAGGCAGACAGCCTGCTGCTTCTGAAACTAAGTCAAGTGATCCRCTGCCTGGCAGAGCTACATGCTGTTCTCAGATAAAACAATAATGCTTGAGGCTTTTCCTTTTAACCACAGATCTGGAGGCAGTGAGTACATCCTTTGAGCACAGTACTACATGTCCATAGAAAAGGTATTTAAGTGAGCAGCACTCTCACTAGCTCCTACCCATAGCTAACCCCAGAAACACGCTATGTGAGTTCTCCAATGAGTAGTTTCTGAACTGAGAATGGAAAGGGCTCATGGGTGGGGCTGGAGAGATGGCTCAGTGGTGACAACACCTCCTCTGCAAGCATGGGGACCCAAGTTTGAATCCCTAGGACCTGAGTAAAAGCCAGGTATGGAGGTGTGTGTTTGTAACCACACACACACACATACACAAGCACACACGCGTACACACACACACACACACACATACACAAGCACACACGCGTACACACACACACTTAGTTGCTTTTGTGAGGAATTTTGTCACAACAAGAAGAAAAACAATCAATACAGATCCTAACCCCTCCCCCCACTTCCCATGTGTACACACTGATATTGCTTGCCACGTCCACAGATTTCTCCAACATGCCTTCCTGTGGTCTGTAAACCCTTAGTGATCCCATAAACTCCAACACCTCCTCTAGTCCTCCAGGGCCCCATCAGGGCAAGCTTTGAGCCATGGCCCAGTGTAATGTCGGGCAGAGCCTGCAAAGACTCCTCTTGGTAAGGTCGAAGGGTGACGTTTCAAAGTCCTTCTGACCTCAGTGTGCCCACCAGCTGCCCAATGATCTCTGACTCCATCTTCTCGAAACTCATGGCTCAAGCAGGCCGGCAGCATGGTTCTCAAGGGACACAGGTCTCTAAGTACATTGACACATTTCATCCCCAAAGAGAAAAGCCACAGTTTGGCTGAATGGTGACAGGGGTCTCTGTCAAGGCCTAAGTGCCTCCTCCGTGATGCGCCCCTGAACAAGCTCATGTGGCATTTCAGGGCCAGGGGGTAAGTATATGTCCAAAGGGCCAGGGGACAGGCTCTACTTACCAGATCTGCCCTACGTTGACCAGGGACATGTAGAGGGCCCAGAGGGCAGCCATGAGAATCATGTTGGCACAGCCGGTCACCAGGACAAAGGATGAGAGGCCCAGCCCAAGAAGAGCTAGGAGGTCCAGGTTGAAGTTCATGTCTGACCAGTCCAGCAGCCACAGGACGGTTGGTGAATAGGTCCAGGCAGCCCAGCCAGTGCTGCCCTGGAAGTACTGCTGGACATTCTTCAGGTACAGTCTGCAGGGCAGCAGGCCCCGGTCACCGATGAGGGCTTTGTTCTGATTGAATGCCACCAAGAAGGCCACAACTGGAAGACATACAAATGCAGGAGTGGTGAGGAGGGACAGACCACCCCTCCATGGGCTTGGGGATGCAAGTAGGAACTGGGTCCCTGCGGGAAAGGAGATGATAGTGGCCGGTGACACGGGCACAGGCAAGACAAGTGCAAGACAAGTGGACATGAATGGGCCCCATGAACACAAGAGGACTTCCATGGACACAAGCGGACACAGGCAAGAACAGGCCTCCATGGGAACAGGAGGAGAGGCCCTCGGGTTCACTTGCTCAGAATCCTGGGGACTCCTGGAAACCAGCCTGGAGAAGGCATGCTGTATGTACAAGCACGGACTATGTCTGCTCTCACGTGTCTAAGTAAGCAAACTGACATTACTATGTAAGCCTGTGCCTGGGTCTGTGTGAGCACCTGGCGTTAGCCATCACAGAATGTCCTAGTGGCTTGGCACTGCTCCCCAGGGCCAGCAGCCTGTGCTACTCAGGAGATCGTAACAGGCCAAACTCAGAATCCATTTCTAGGTTCTTCCCTTTTACAGGACATTTCCACTTCTTCCGGGTGTCCACGCTGTGTGTGTCTAATGCAGGGTGGGGGAGGGGKAGGATACAGAAAAGGAAAAGGTATGAGGAGAGAGGGGAGAAACAAAAGGCACACACAGACAGGGGATAAAGATATATCTTCAGTAGCAAAGATGGTCTATGTAGATAATCCCAGAGTTTACAAAAATAAGAAAAAAAATGTCAACCTTTAGTACTGAAGGTGAGTTTACCAAGATCATGGGATGGGTCAGAAGAGCCAACTGTGCTCTTACATACAAGCAATGAACAGCATGATCTAAGTTTGAAAAGAAAAAAAGAGCCAGGCAGTGATGGTGCACATCTTTAAACCCCGAGCTTAGGAGGCAGAGAAGGGCAAATCTCTGAGTTTGAGGCCAGCCTGGACTATATAAGGAGTTCCAGGACAACCAGAGCAACACAGAGAAACCCTGTGCACTGGCTGATTTTGTATGTCAACTTGACACAGGCTGGAGTTATCACAGAGAAAGGAGCTTCAATTGGGGAAGTACCTCCATGAGATCCAGCTGTGGGACATTTTCTCAATTAGTGATCAAGGAGGGAGGGCCCACTGTGGGTGGTGCCATCCCTGGGCTGGTAGTCTTGGGTTCTAGAAGAAAGCAAGTTGAAAGCCGGGCGTGGTGGCGCACGCCTGTAATCCCAGCACTTGGGAGGCAGAGGCAGGCGGATTTCTGAGTTCGAGGCCAGCCTGGTCTACAGAGTGAGTT
>BDUI01010455.1:25027-39608 GCA_002335545.1 Apodemus speciosus
AAAAAAAAAAAAAAAAAAAAAAAAAAGCACATGACCCCGACTCTCCAGAGGAGAGCCACATGGACACAGCCCAAAGCCTGAGATGACTCTTCCTAAAAATACCCAAGGTGCACCATGCACGCGCCTGGCCGTGTGACTGGCTTGTCACGCACCCACACTCCAGCGCAGGCCTGCCCTTCCTTACTATAAAAGGCTGGGCCATGGTCTCCAGTGTTCACACAGTCACTCGACCACCCCCAGGTGTTAGGAATTAGGGTGAGGATCTGGAACCCGCAGCCACTTCCACCAACCCGGTGTCCACAGGTTTCCAGCATGAGCTCTGTGTTGTGGCCACAGGCAGGGCAGGCACCAGAGTGAGGAGGACAGGGGCTCGGCCACAGCTGGGGGTGAGTTGTTCGGAGCTGGTTCTATATAACATCTCCTGGCCCATTACCTCTGCGGGTAGCAATAACAGGCCGGGAGCTGAGGGGACAGGAAAGAAACCTCAGTACCCAGTGTAGGGGTGCACACCTTTAATCCCCGCACTCTGGAGGCAGAGGCAGGCAGATCTCTGTGAGGAGTTCGAGACCAGCCTGGTCTACAGAACAAGTTCCCCGGCAGCCAGGACTATGCAGAGTTTTCAAGAACAAACAAACAATAGAAACCAAACCAACAACAACAAAAACCAAAACCAAAAAGAGGTGTGCACGGGGACACCAGGATGACTGCCAGTACCCTCGGCTCCACTTTTCCTGACGTGGAGGCTAAGGACTCTTCAGGCTCAGGTAGGTGTGGGACGGTGCCGTGGACTGTGAAGGTCTGCWGAGCCAGAACCTAAGCAGAACCTGGGAGTCCTTGCGGAGCTGACCTGGTTGAGCCTCACTTCTACCCTACCAATGAAATCTGGCTAGTGCCCTTCCAAGCAGGTCAGGTTGGAGCTGTTGCACAACCTTTGGGTCCAGTGGGGGTTGGGGGGCCCTCTGAGAGAAGGCAAAAGTGGCTAGGTCTAAGTTGCAGGCTAAAGACCTACACCTCCCCTAGAGCTTCGGAGCAGAATTAGCATCGTTTCGCCACTCCCAGGGAGCACGCAGAGGGAGTGCCTTCATCCCTTCCACGTGCTAAGTGGGGCTGTGGAGAGGCAGGGATTGGGGTGGGGTCCCAGGAACACGCAGAAGGAACTGACATAAGTTTAGGCAGCCACAGAGTGGGAGGTGAGAAGGCGGGGTCCGGAAGCTCGTAGAAGGGGCAGAATGGTTGTAGTGCAGGATCCTGGAAGCCTACAGAGGTACCAACGGGAGTCCAGAAGCGAGCAGGGTTTGGGACCAGGTCACAGGATGCCGGCGGTAGCTGGCTCCCACTGGACACTCACAGTAAATGAAAGCGAGGGCCCGCAGGAGCACGACTCTGGTCAGCCAGAAGGTGCCCGTGTGCAGCCGGGCTGGAGAATCCGCGGGATCTCTAGCCAGAGAGGATGGCGACGCTGGACTGTGCTCGGCACCTCCGACATTCCGTTTTCTCAGCAACCGCTCGGGCGCAGCCATTACTAGACTCTCTGTGCGCATGCGCACAAAGGGCGGTGCGCGCGTAGGCCACGCCCACATGCCTGAAAGGCGACACACGCTCCAGGGGATGACACCCGTTCCTCTTGCAGCCAAGGCCCACGCGCCACACCCTCTCTGGGCGGTCGTCTCCGTGGTGGCTTCAGTATTTGCAGAGTGGAGCGCCAGGGGAAGGAGCTGGGACAGCCGTGTCCTGGGTGCGGATCTGCTACTCTATAGCAGGGAAGGCCAGGCCTATGGCAGTGACAGAGAAGGGTTTTCACCCTGAATTCCTCTGCTGCTCGCCGCCCAGGAAGGCACAGATCATGCTATAGGATATTTGGCAGGAAGAAACCTGAAATTTACCCTGGAACCTCCTGCTTTCTCTTCTACCTAAAACTCCTTGTCTGTGGTCCTCATGACTCCACCAGTGGCATGCACAGAATCCCAAGGAGTCACATCTTCAACTCTGCTTTTATACTTGATTTTATTTTTAATAGCTCAGCCTTGAACTATATATCCCAGAATGAGAGCGAAGAAATTGTCCTCGTGAACTGCCTTCCTCGATGCTGGTATTACACGTCACTTGCCTGATTGATAGCAATTCTGCTTTTTCGTGTTAGGGGCCACTCCAGTACTGCACACTGATGACACTGGAGAGGCATTCTGCAGCAGAGGAGAAAAGGGGCGTCAAGGCAGGAGCACCAGCAGCCCTGTGGGTTATAAGGCTCTCTGGAACGAGGGTTGTCTTCATATATCTTTCAGAACGTTTTATGTATTAAAGATCTGTGCCTTTGTGAATCATCACTACTTTTTTTTTTTTTTTAAACAACTTGTCTTTAGCATCTCCTTTTTGCAATTGCTGTTTTGACATAAATTACCAAATGCTTGCATGGTCAAACAACCCATTAATATTTATACCTCCACACCAGCAGCGAGCCTTTTGTGGGTAAGGACTGGAGCGCAGCTAGCTGCTGGTACACTTGCCAGCCTCCGGCCTCCCTGATCCTGGAGTTCTAGCGTATAAATACATCCTATAAAGTGCTTTGGGTTTTTTTTTTTTAAGTTTCCTTTTCTTCTTCTTCTTTTTTTTTTTTTTTTTTTTTCAGCAACACTCCCTTGGGAGCCCAGCTGTGAGCATGCCTTATTGCAGATGTTGCACTGGATAATACAAACACTTGCCACCTGCCAGGCCTCCCACAGGCCAGCATCTGCCCAAGGTCTCAAAACTGTAGAGACTGAAGGAACAGTTACACCTGGGTATCCTGCATCCAGATCCTTCAAAGGGATCCAAAGGGACCCCTTTCCCCTGCCTCTCCTCACTGGCATATGCCAGGCAGAGACATTTAGGGAGGGCAGCTCAAGTGTGCACAACTTCCCCCCTGATTATATCTGGAAGCCAGAGCTATGCAGGGGATGGGAGGAGAGGAAGAGCCACTCTGTCATCAGGTGTGACCCTGGGTGCTGTGGCTCAGGTGGGGCCCATCCTCACAAAGGGCCCTTTGTCCTCAGCTTCCCCTTGCCGTGGTAACACTGTCCTCCCTGCAGAAGGGCACAATGGGGCATTGTGAGGAGCATAAAATGGCCCTCTTGTTCCAGCGTCCAGTGCTCCAGCTGGGGCTGGGGCTCAGCTCTAGGTTCCCTCTTGGATTTGCTCACAGTGGCCGAGGCCAGGGGGTCCACAGGACACTTGGGTCCTCGGTGGCAGGAGTTTCTTGTCCCTGGCCCGTCTTCCTGGGATGCCATCTGGACCCGCTTTCAAGCAGGTCCCACAGGGCAGCGTTGAGCCGAGAAGAGGTTTGAGCACTTGCCTGTTTCCGCCCAAGTTTAGCATGAAGTACTTTGGGAAGCTGGGTATGATGGTGCATACCTGTGATCCTAGTACTGGTGGTGCTGAGGCAGGAGGATTACAGCAAGTTTGAGCTAGCTGAAACACACTGGAGTATTGCTCACCCATAAAAAGGGATAAACATGCTATAGTATGGATGAACCCTAAGACCTCAAGCTGAGATAAGTCTGATACATTGTAGGATACATTTTTTTAAAAGGCACTTCCATTAGAAAAGACACATTTGTGGTTCCCGGGGTGAGGGAGAAAGAGGGGGATATGGAGACTCCTTCAGGAATGTTTTGAAACTAGATGGATGCATGCCCGTGCTGTTACCCTATGTGCTGCTGAATCCTTTGGTTTATGTGACTTGGGAATCCCTGCCCCTCCCCCTTTTTTTGAGATGTCTCACTATGTAGCTCAGGCTGGCCTTGAGCTTGAACCCATCCTCTTGCCTTAGTCTTGCAAGTATTAGGATTATAGATGTGTAGCACCATGCCTGGCTTTACAACAACGTCAGAAACAAATGTAGACAAAAACTAGGAATGAGTCCCTTAAATTGAATGTTTCACAATTATCTAGAAGGAAGGCATCCCTTGCACTAGTCGGAGTAAGCTGTGGCTTGTACCACATGTGTCTATGTGTTGGACATCTGGCGATTGAGCTGCTAGGCCTACATTCAGCTGTGGTCTGCATAGAAAGCAAAACCCAGACTGAGCGAAGCGGCTGGAGGCTCATATACTGGAGATGGAGGGGGCCACGGGGAGGTGGGGCTGGGGCTTGCTCCTGTCACCTCAGGGGCCACCAACATGAAGCAGGCTTCTAAATATCACTTTCAGCGATAAAAACAAAAATGACAGAAACAGTCAAGAAGGCAGGCCAGAAGGAACTGAGATGAGAGGCCCTGGGGCTTCTGGCAGCAGCAGCTCTAAGAAAAGGTAAAGTGGGGAGGGGTTCCAAGAAGGGCTTCCAGCTCAGGACCCGGCTGGGGTCTCTGGAGGCCGGGGGCTCACCATTCCTAGTTGGGTCCCGTGCCCCAGATGCCCGAAACCTCCAGCACAGTGGCTAAGATGGGTGTGGGGACAGGGCGCACTGCCCACTAGCTGGCAGCTCTCCCAGCAGCTGCGGAATGGCTTCACGGAGGAATGAGGCCCCTGTCAGCACCTCGTCCAGCTGTCCCCAGGCACCCCGGCCCAGCAGTCCCCACTGTCTCAGGGCTATTGTCCCTGACATGCAGTTGCAGCTGTCTCTGGCTCCCCAAGAACCCAGTCTGGGCTGAATATAATTGTGCACCCTTCATTTACCCCAATTTTTCATGTCTTGGAGTCTGCTTGTGAAAGGGGGGCAGGATCCACATCTGTTGCTTTTTCCTAGAACAGTGGTCAGTTGGGCTGGTCGCCCCCCCCCACCCTGACGGTCCAGTGGCCAAAACCCATCAGAGCCCAGCAGGTGCGGCGGTGAGCAGGTGCCATGCCATTTGCTGGCTGGCCAAAGCTGTGACACACAAACGGCTGTTCTCCTGGCTACTGTCCTCTTCTGCTGCACCCTCAGCTCCCCCATGCACCCCAGGGAGATGAAGCTTTGTGAATCTCAAGAGCAGCTGTGACTTCAAGGTAGAATGGGAGTAAGATGTCTGGGGTAGGGCCCTGTAGCAGAACACGGCTGTGAGCTGTGTTCTGAACCGAAAGAATTCTTGGAAAGTCCCATCCTAGAGATTAGAACCCAGAGGCCTATGGGTTGGACTCTGCCCACAGAGTCATACTGTCACTAGGTCAGCCACCAACTGTCCCACCAATGCTGCATAACAAACAGCCCCAAACAACTGCATATGGCCTGCTGGGATCTAACTGAAGCCTCCCTCACCATTTATTCAAGGAATAAATGCAGGGCAGACACAAGAAAGCCATTTATTGGTGTGTTTAATTTGCCCTGAACACTTATAGGTATCAATCATGGCAGAAGAGGTTTGGGCTATGGGGCTATTTGTTACATTTTTATTCTAAGTCAGCCTTTGCTGAAGCTGGAAATAGAGTTCTGATTAGTAAACTTGTAACTGCAGACACCAGGAATGGGCAGGAAGCCTCGCTGGATCTGAAACGGGGAGCTTGGGAGGACGAACACAGAGATCAGGTGGCCCATGAGTGAGTCCCCATCAGTGTCTCCCCAGGATACTTTGTCTCACTTCTGAGTAGCTCAACAGTCATAGATGCTGGCATAGAGTAGGCAATGGGGAAAGGCCAGGATCAGGGTGCTGTGGAGTCTCCCAGACAAATCCAAGGCATGGGGCTAGAGATCCAGGCGTCTAGCGTTAGGATGAGCCTTTCTCAGTCCCCCTTAGCCCATGTCGACACGATCACCGGACTTCACCATCCCAGGAGCAGACGCCGGTACCTTTGCTGAAGGCTGCATGGAGTTGGTTTCCACCCAGGAAAAGCTGCTTGCATGCTCTGAGGGCCCTACTGAGGATGGCTCTGACTTCAAAAACACCAACTGTCGAATGCCGAGGAGGAAGTACCAAGACCCACTGCATACTGTTGGGAGTCAGCTCCACCCAGGGCCCTGATAGGGTGAAGGATGGGGCCCGGCTTGAAATTCAGGAACCCAGAAGCTCCAGAGGCATGCTGGGAGCTCACAGTATAACATGGCCTAACACGGGAGTAGGCTGCAGATGTGGTAAGACAGGAAGACTGCCCCTGTAGGCCTGAGAAGATGGCGCTCGGAGCATCAGAGAGGGGTGGGTACTGACACCAGAAGCTCCCCCATAGAGGATGATTCTAATGAGGGGCTAGCTCTGATCCCAACTGCAGCTTCTGCTGCAGACAGCTCTGACAGCATCCCTGAGACCACTGGCTTAAGATGGGCGTGGGAGGGCCCCCTGCTTAGGCCCAGTGCCCCCAGCATGTTAGTGGGAGGCCAGCCTTCTGGGACTGGCAAATAGACTTTAAAAGCACCAACTGTCCAATCCCAAGGAGGACCCACTGCCTCTCGGAACCCAGTGCGCAGGACAGCGCTCTACAGGAGCCCTGCTCTGAGTTCACCACCTCCAGGCCAACAATTAAAAATGTCCACGGCTGTGCTGGGATGCTCTGCCAACTGCCTGGCATACGGCTCTGGATGCAGGGGAAGAGGGAGAAGCAGGCCAAGGCTAAGGGCACACGAGCCAACCTGAGGCTCACAGACCCCCTCCATGACCCTCCCCCAGGCTCCAAGAGCACTGGTCCAGGAATGGCACCTGAACAGAGTTCAGCCAATGATATCTTCATTCTAGAACTGCAAACTCCACAAGATAATGGGGAAGTCCGGGGTTAGGGAAAGGTCATTCGGACTGGGCAAAACTAGCAGCAGCCAAAGAGGCGGGGTGGGGGCAGGAAGAAAAAGAAGAAAGAAAAGGAGGAACTGGTCCACACCCGGACAAGGTCCGATGGCTCACAAGGTAAAAACTGAGAGGTGGTTTCAATAGCTTCCACTCACGTTTCTAAAGATCTGTCGATTCCTGTGCTATCAAACGCCCTGTGCTGTCTGGGGCTGCAGGGCCTTTTGCACATGATGCGGCCCACAGGGACTACTGTTCTCTCCTTTTATAGAAGCAGCAGGCTTCAGATCTCAGCTAAGCCATCACATCCTTGAGATTTCTGGGACCATCCTTCTAAGAGTCTTCTTCCCTACAGGGTGCATCTTGAGGAAGGAAGTTCCCTCCCTGCCCTCGACACTAGGAACTCTAGGTCAGAGACTATGAAGCCGGGTCCTGATGATTTGGTCCTCGGAGGCCCTGGCATGATGCTGTGCTCGATCAGTCCTAGAGAACACATGAGCCCACCCTGAAGAACTTTCTAGAAGCTGCAGCTTCATGTCTGCTCAGGGTCTCTCTGGTGGCTGAGGATGTGAACCAATCGGCTTAAAGGGAGTCTAAAGACCTGGAGGGTGTACTGGCCTTTCAAGATGACCCAACAACGAGCCTGGCATGGGCTTGGGGCACTCACTGTGTGCCCACAGACTGCACTGGGCTCAGTTCTGAGCACAGAGCCTGGAAGAGCTTGGGGCACCCCTTGCATGCCAATGCTTGGACAGAGCAGGGCTGGATCAGCTCCTGACAGTCCATAGTGATCTATACCTGTATTACAAGGGCTGACTACTAGTTCCCCAGGGGTCAGGGAGTCACTATAGCCCACATGACAGGAAGATACAAACTGTAGGTGGAGCCAGGATGAACTCCACCTCCTTTCTTCCAAGGTCCAAGCAGTCTGGGGAGCAGAGATGTGAGTATATTCACTATGGGTGAGAGCCAGGAAGACACCGCACTGGATCAACGAAAACTCAGGTTTGTGCTTTCTTAGAAACGTGGAGGTCTCTATTAAGGCCCGCAGGTCTGACAGCATGAGTCCTTGGAGGCACTGAAGGTTGGGACCTGAGACCTTAGGGGTCAGGTCCTGGGAGGACCATGATGTGGCTGGTCCACTAGCCAGTAGGGGTCTTTAAGCCTCCAAGACACTTCCTTTCCAAGAGGTGGGACCCTGAGTGGAGGGATCCCCAGGGGAAAGGACTGTTACTGCAGATGTGCAGGGAAGGGTCTTTCTTGGCAGGTGATGGTTAAAATAAGGATAGAGTTCATCAGGCAATGGCAGCTAGCTCTCCATCCACACAACACACACACACACACACACACACACACASAGAGAGAGAGAGAGAGAGAGAGAGAGAGAGAGAGAGAGAGAGAGAGAGAACACGCAATTAGAATAAAGTCACCATTAAGGTAGTTTCTCTTCCTTAGCTGTCCCCTCAGCAGGAAGCAGGGACTCCTTCAGTCCAGAGCTGTAGATTAGATGCCCTAAGGTCACGACTGCACAGGACTGGCCTTTTCCAGGTCTGCAGGGAAAGTCTGACTGGAGGCTAGGATCCCAGACCTGGAGGTTAGGGCACCACTCACGGTGGCTGGAGCTGGGGATTATTAGAGACCGCAGTTCTTCTCTGCAGCCGCCACCACTGGCTTGAGAAACAGGTGGCCTCGTTTAGGGTTACCGGGCTCTCGCGAGCCACAGCTCGTTGCCACCCAGAAAAGCTTAGGGTGGCAGGTACATCGCCTCCATTGAGTTTGGCAAGAGACTCCTAGTTGCACTTGGAGACCTCCGGGCTGAGAGCCAATTCGCGGGGGCGACCTCGGGCGCGGCTCGGAGTCCCGGCTTGGCGCTGGCCTCGGGAGAAGCGTCCCCTCTCCGACCCTGAGCACTCTCCGCCTTCACTCTAAGCGCTGAGGAGAAGCAGCCCAGCGTGGTTTCCGCCTCCGCCAGACCACCCAGGCCCGCCCGCCAGGGCCTCCGCGCCCCCGCCACAGGTCATACCCGGAAGGACCCGAGCCCCCGCGTCCGGCCCCGCATCCGCCTGACCGCCCCAGGGATTCAGTAGCGGCTGCCAGAGCAGCCCCGCCCAGCGCCCCCGCCCTCCCACCTCTGTCTAGCCCCGGGGTCCTCCAGCTCACCTAGGTTCACGAGTTAACAGGGTCACCTGGTGGCTCTTGTCATTGCGCCACCCTGCGGGCAGAACCCGAGTTTGGCTGCAATAGCGGATTTGAGCGCCACAATGGAGAGAGGGATGTTGGGCTCAGGAACCTTGTGGATTAGCATCCTCGCCTGCCGCCCGAAAGTCAAGCTGAGCTGCAGAGATCCACGCCCTGGTCAGTCAGTCACCCTTAGCCCTCTGACCCTGAGTCAGTCGAGGGATCAGGCTGCGGGGCGCCTGGCCCACGTGGTGAGGAGGGTGGGGCGGGGTCCGCAGGCGTGTTTGGATTCGGGGCGGGGCAAACAAGCTCCGCCTCGGGGAGGACGCGCCTGCCAACCCGGACCGGGAGGGGCGGGGTTTCGGCCGCCGCTTAAAGAAACTTGTTGCGGGTCCCAGAACTGAGACTGAGCTGCAGCTGCGGAGGAGCGGCTGCTGGGCCCCTGCGGTGAAGACAAAGATTGGGTCCTGCGTGGCAACCTTGGATTCCAGAGTGTCCGTCCACAGAGTGACCGGGCGCGACCCCTGCGTCCATCCCCACCGAGTGCCCCTCCGCGCGTGGCCCCGATGCTGGACATGAGTGAGGCCCGCGCCCAGCCGCCCTGCAGCCCGTCTGGCACCGCTAGCTCCATGTCACACGTGGAGGATTCAGACTCGGACGCGCCACCGTCGCCCGCGGGATCAGAGGGTCTGGGCCGCGCGGGGGGCGGCGGCCGAGGGGATACTGCTGAGGCAGCGGACGAACGCTTCCCAGCCTGCATCCGTGATGCCGTGTCGCAGGTGCTTAAGGGCTATGACTGGAGTCTGGTACCTATGCCGGTGCGCGGCGGCGGTGGCGGCACGCTCAAGGCCAAGCCACACGTGAAGCGGCCCATGAACGCCTTCATGGTGTGGGCACAGGCGGCGCGCCGCAAGCTGGCGGACCAGTACCCGCATCTCCATAACGCAGAGCTCAGCAAGACCCTGGGCAAGCTGTGGCGGTGAGTGTGGGGACTCTTGACACTCTGGCCGAGAAAAGGAGTGTAGGGGCTGAAGGAGGTGGCTTCGCGCCCAAGCTTGGGCTGTGTTCCTGGGCTGGTTCCAGGGTGGGTCTGGTGGAAAAACACCTTCTGGTCAACAGAGACCAGACACCAGGTGTGGGCCTTTGGAGATGGACCCAGGCCAGTGCCTGGAGTGTGACCCTCCAGTCCTTCCTCCTCTCTTGGGATATCCTGCCGAGAACTGCAGAACTGGGGATCCCAGCCTTCAGTGGCCACCAGGGCCTGTAGGCAAATGGGCAGACATCAAGCCACTTTGTGCTGGGTAAAAGCTGGGACTCCGGGATACATTAGGAGTCCAAGTCCTCTGTCAGAGACTGTTCCCAGGCCACAACAACCTGGAATTGAGGAAGGAAAGAGCAGGTGAAAGTGACAGGGGCTCACCAGGCACTTTGGCCATAGGAAGGCAGGCATTACTGAAGACAGCAGCACAGTCCACCTCCCCAGCTACCTCCATTTGAGTTTGAAACAGTGTTTGTGAGCGACACAGGGCTGAGCAGGACAGCCAGGTCGTCTCCCACTCTCAGCTCTGCCAGCAAGTTGAGGTGCAAGGTGGTCGAGAGGTTCTCAGGGTGGGTGTGTGCTCGGAGGACAATTTCCTGGAGTTTCTCCATCACTCCTGGAAGCTTGGGACAGCTGGCTCCCAGAAAGCCTCGCCTTTGTCGAAGTATAGTTTCCACTAGGTTCTGTCATCTTTCTTGAGAGAGATTGAGGGGGAGGGTGTGAATGGATGAGCAAATAGAGTTTGAAAGGGGGACTTCAGGAAAGATGGAGGGTTGGGCTCTTTCTCGGTCCTTTGGCTATAAGGAACATACAGTCTTCACCACACAGGCCTCCTGGGCTCTGCCCAACTGGGGTTGGAATTCTCAACAGGAGGGCAGGTTACCCCCCCGGAGGGTACCCTGAACTCCCCGGCACCCTATCCTGTGCTCCTACTGTCTGACTCCAGACAGCCGTGTGTGTGCCGGTGCTGCCTGGGCCCTTGGCAAGCCTGGAGCTCCGTGACCACCCTTGCTCTGCTGTGTTTTCTGCAGCTTGCTGAGTGAAAGCGAGAAGCGGCCGTTCGTGGAGGAGGCCGAGAGGCTCCGTGTGCAGCACAAGAAAGACCACCCAGATTACAAATACCAGCCGCGGCGAAGGAAGAGTGTGAAGACCGGCCGGAGTGACTCAGACTCCGGTACTGAGCTGGGCCACCACCCTGGTGGTCCCATGTACAAAGCGGATGCGGTGCTCGGCGACGCACACCACCACAGCGACCACCACGCAGGTGGGCTCCGGGACCCTTAGCATGGGCACAGGCAATAGCAGGACCKATCTGGGGTGTGGGGAGGTCTTCCCTCCAGGGTTGGCAATCTGCAGAGGGCCAGGTCTTCCCCGATCCCTTGAAAAGCTTCTGGGCGTAGCTATTTCTGATGTACAAAAGGAGGGGGCTGCGTCGCTCCATTGAGCACTCTGGAGATGTGTATCTTCACCGAGACTCACTCGCAATCTGTCTCCAYTCTACAGAAACAACGGCTCGGGTCAACAGACCTAGCTTCGGAATCAGGCTGGTGGGTGGGGTCCTAGCAGCTAAGCAGTCGCAGTGAAGCYGGAGGCAGGCCGCCGGCCGTGAGCTTCCGTTTACTCGGCTGTGATGGGGGGTAGAACGGGGTTGTGTGGGTTCACCTTGGTCCAATGCCCAGGGACAAGCATTCCAAGAGTGCCCCATTAATGCTAGTTCTGGTGGGGCCCGCTGGACACCTTCCATCCCCCCACCCCCCCACCCCCGCCAGGTCTTCAGGGAGGAGCCTTAGGTCTTCCCACAGCACAGTGCCTAACGGAATTTTCTCAGTCAGGAAGTGAGGGCTAGGTCTGAGTTTGCAGGAATTTCTGGGAAGGTAAAGAAACAAAAAGCCGTTGATTTGTACCTGTGGCCGTTACCAGGGTTCCTGGTGTCACCCACCAGCTCCACCCTGGTCCCACAGAAGGGGCATTCATCTTTGCAATATACTTTCTTCCTCAGGCCAGACCCATGGGCCACCCACCCCACCCACCACCCCCAAGACMGACCTGCACCAGGCCAGCCATGGAAGCAAGCAAGAGCTAAGGCTGGAAGGGCGCCGCCTAGTGGACAGCGGGCGCCAGAACATCGACTTCAGCAATGTGGACATCTCCGAGCTCAGCAGCGAGGTTATCAGTAACATGGATACCTTCGACGTCCACGAGTTTGACCAGTACTTGCCCCTCAATGGCCACTCAGCCCTGCCCACAGAGCCCAGCCAGGCCACTGCCTCTGGCTCTTATGGAAGCGCTTCCTACACCCACTCCGGGGCAACCGGCATAGGGGCATCCCCTGTGTGGGCCCACAAGGGAGCTCCCTCGGCCTCAGCCTCGCCCACAGAGGCAGGACCCCTTCGGCCACACATCAAGACGGAGCAGCTGAGTCCCAGCCACTACAACGACCAGTCGCACGGCTCGCCTGGCCGGGCTGACTATGGCTCTTACAGCGCCCAGGCCAGTGTCACCACAGCTGCCTCTGCCTCGGCTGCCGGCTCCTTCGCCAGCGCACAGTGTGACTACACTGACCTGCAGGCTTCCAACTACTACAGCCCCTACCCTGGCTACCCTCCCAGCCTCTACCAATACCCTTACTTCCATTCATCCCGCCGGCCCTATGCCTCGCCACTCCTCAATGGCCTCTCCATGCCACCTGCACACAGCCCCAGCAGCAACTGGGACCAGCCCGTGTACACCACCCTGACCCGGCCCTGAGGCTGCCGCATCCGGGAGGACTCAGTGTCCGCGAAGTACAGCCGGGTCTTTGAGTTCTTCCGGAAGTGTACTYGGTAGAGGGTGGAGACAGMCAGCACGGCCTCACTCCGTCAAGTGCCTGCTGAATGTGCAGGAAGCCAGGCTTTGTCACCCTGTGTCCCTTTGCTTCTGGATATCCAAACTTCTGCCAGGGGACAGAGCTCTCTTTYCCCCCCTCTTCTCTCTCTCTGAGGTGACTGGTGATTTCCAAAACAGCCATTCTGTTGCTCTCCGGTTTGGATAAGTACACACCAGCTYCCGAGTAGATAAGAAGACAGCTCCGCCTAAGGACAAAGGAGAGAAGGGGCTTCAGGTCCTTRCCAGCCTTCCCMAAAACTCCCTGGGACCAAGGGATGCTGTTCCCATGGTGAAAGCACATCTGTGGAGGCTCGAGGATACACCCACACCCCGGCGTCTCTTGGGACCAATGTGAGCTCGAGGGGTTTCTCATTACCACGGTTCTTCCCAGCAAGGTCTGGCTGAGATGAACACTTTGCGTGTTTATTTTTATTTTTTTGTTATTTTTATTTTAAGGCTTAAACATGTTTGTTTTTGAAAGGTGTTGAAGACATATTTATGTTCTGTTATTATTTTATCTTTAATTAATGAAGTAATTCGTGCAGAGAGTAGAATTTTTAAGACAAAGTTAAGATCGGGAAGCTTGCTCTGTGAGGGGCAGGAGGGAGGGGGCTCCCCCGCAGCATCTCTTTGCTCTGTCATTGGATGCCCCTGGAGGCGTCCACCAGGCACAGGAGGAAGTGATTGACCTCTTGGGGTCTGGTTAGAACAAAAAGCCCAGCACCAGCCTCGGGTCGGGCATTGGAAAGCGGGAGTGTCATCTCTGCCCTCGGTGGTGCCAAGCGGTAGAAGGCAGAATTTCCTGCATGCTGGCAGCTGCAGAACCACGATAATCTTGGCTCTTTGGCACCAGGCGCTACTTACCAAGCTGTGAAAGGAGAGCCTCCCCCACTGACCTGCCTAGGTTCCTAGTTACAGAGTAACACCTGCTTCACTGCCCGCTTCGCCGTGTGCTGAGTATAACCCGCCACTTCACGGAAACTTGTGCCTTGGAGACTTTGTATATTTACTCACATTTGAGAAGTTTCGCTTCTTTTTAATTTTTCTACTTTTCCTACCTATTTTTAGAGGGGAAAAAAAATTCCTGCCTTTTTTTTTTTCTTCCTTCAGCATATCTCCTTCTGGGGGTGGGGGTGGGAACCACAGCAAACTCATTTTTATGCAGTCTATTTTTTTTTCCTCTTTGGTGTTGAATTCAGAAAGACATTTGCTGTCCTTTACCTGCTGTGTCTCGTTCCTTTCTGACCAGGCAATGCTAACTTTTGTACAGATCGATTTGATAAAATTTTAAAAAAAATGCTTTTTATCTACTTGGAGCATGTTTTGAGTATTACTTCTCAAGCCCAGGGGTTCTTGTAAGAAGGTTCCTAGCAGAGGCAGAGGCGGCTTTGCTGAAAGCCCGGTCCTTGCTGCCTTAAGCAGGCCACTGGGGGAGGGGCCGAGCCAGCCCAGACTTCCCAAGGCAGGAACTTCACCTCACCTTAGGGAGGCAGCTAACCCTGTCACAACCACTTGGTCTGAATTTAAACACCATACCTTTAGTCTTGTCTGGTTCCTCATTTTGAGGGTTTGCTCTGAAGCAGACAAACGCAGGTCCAGATGGGCCACTCTAAGCAAGGCTTTCCTCCCAGGCGAATCGAGGCTGGTATCTGGGTGGCTGTACAGTGTCTCAAACCGAAGGGCATTTTCTCTTCTGGGAGCGGGGACCTGGCTCAGAGCCAGGCTGGGAGCAGAGACAAACCATCCCAAAAGAGCCTGCTGCTCGGAGCAAAGTTTCTAGGCAGAAAATGGTTGTGAGGAGAGACAGCAAGTAGGGGAGCAATTCTGGCCAAGCCTCCGGG
>BDUI01010462.1:0-11328 GCA_002335545.1 Apodemus speciosus
TAATAAATGGAAAACTCCAACACAAGGAGGGAAACTACACCCTAGAAAAAGCAAGAAAGTAATCTTCTTTTAGCAAACCCAAAAGAAAGATAGCCACACAAACATAATTCCACCTCTAACAACAAAAATAACAAAAAGCAACAATCACTATTCCTTAACACCTCTTAACATCAATGAACTTTTAAACTTCTAATGAAACTCTGCAATAAAGCAGAGCCGTAGCTATCCCAATGCCTCCCAATAGAGGCATATCATATCTTAGCAAAACTTTGCTTTCAACTTTGTGGGACTTTAAGTAAATAAAATATCTGGCAATATCCAGATTTCTGACACTTAGAACTGTGGACAAATAACTCAGGTTTTTAAAACAGTTGCTATTTGTGGTGAATTTTTATGTATTGATAAGAAATATTGATAATATTGGTTAAGTAAAATCTAATATTATCTCCTTTAATCCAGGTCCTAAATTGTTCCCAAAAAATATTTCTAAAGGAGAAATTTGATTCTAATTCTTTCTTGTCATACAAAAACTTTAGCAGAAAATATAAGCGACACAATATCTAAGGTCCTTCCCAAAACTCACCATTGCTGAAATTAAATCGTTAACTTATTCTGGCTAATGTACTAGACTTACATTCAATTTTAGCACTATGCCCATTTTTCTTGATTCAAATGATTTTTCTACTATCATACTGACTGCCCTCAATAGAATTTAAATAAATTTCCTTGGATTTTAAATAGATAATAATTAATATTTGAAAGAAAGTTTCTTATACCAGTCTTTCTTTGATTCCCAAAATGTATTTCACCTCATTTGTGTAACAGATCACCTGAGTCTCTGGAAGACCTGTAAATTTAATATATTTAGGAAATGACTGTGGTTTTATTATTTATTTTCATTTTATGTATATGGGAGTCTTTCTTCCATGTATGTCTGTGCACTGCATGTATGTGTTACACATAGAGGCCAAAAATAGGTATCAGATCCCCTTAAATTGTAGTTACAGATAGTGGTAAACCATTATGTTGGTACTRAGAATTGAACCTCAATCCTTTGAAAGAGCAACCAGAACTCTTAACTATTAGCAACCTCTGTACCTATAGAAATTATATATATAATATATACATATATGTGTATGTGTACCTATAGAAATTATATATACACGTATACGTATGTATGTGTATTATATTCAGTTTATTTTAGATTTTGTGGTTATAATAAAGCTACAATATGTCTCTTTTTCTTTTCCTTCTTTCCAAAGCCTGCCATATGTCCAGCCCTGCTCTCCTTCAAAGTTCTGGGATCTTTTTCCATTAATTATTATTTTCTGGAAGTATGCCTATGTATCAATGTTCCTACATATTACCTGTTCAATTCATTTAATGCTATTTGTATGTATAGTTTCAGGGGTGACCATTTGGCACTAGAAAGCTGACTGGTATACTCTTCCCTGGAGAAGAGCACCTCTCCCAAAGTCTTCACCAAACATCAAAAAAACTTCTTTTTGCAATAGACAAAGACCCCTAGGGAAAAAAAAAAGCACAGACTACAGAGAGTTGGAGATCCCAGTGTCAACTGATACAGTTACAAAACACTCTTCTAATAAGCTCACAACACCGGATAGTAAGCTCATGGAGCACTGCAGAATAGGAGACAGACTGTAAGAATGAGAAGATCAGAAAGTTCAGTATGATATTGTGTCTCTTAGGATTGTCAGAAGTTACATCTATAAAACCTCACCAACAGGCCAATCTGAACATGATCTGAACATGACACCAATGAACCTGCCAGTGTCAAAATAGAAGAGGCCATAAAGCCTTAGCATGCACACATGCGCGCGTGCGTGCGTGCGCGCGCACACACACACACACACACACACACACACACACACAAACACCCCAAAACAAACAAAGAAGCAAACACTGTGGGTATCTAAGAAAAGCTGGGAGAAGGACAGAAAGATGACTCTATTGCTCCTGCTTAAGGCCATAATCCTGCTTGATCACAAGAGTTTCCCATCTCAACCAAAGGCATCATATTTCTCTTAGCCACTAAAATAAAACCATAAACTCTACTCTTAATACTCTATTTTCTTACTCACAAAGTGCTATCCTGTTAGTCTTATTCGATGACAGCCACAGCATTTACTGTGTCATCTTCACTTCTCTCTTAGAAATAATAAACACCCTCTGAACATGACCTGCTGCTGGCTTCCAACCTTCTATTTGATATGCTAAACCCAGAGATACCTTTCCAGAATGCTTATTATGTCCAGCCATTGCCCTCCTGTAAATGCCCCAGTCCCTGATATTGTATTTAAATCTGAACTCTTCACCTTTTCCCATTAAAAACTGTRMAGTATGGTCTTGTATTTTTCTGTGATTGTATCCTCTCTCTTCCCTTTGTTTACTACATTTCAGCTACATGTGTTCACCTGGGGCCTTCTATTTCCTCTTCTTGAGGTACCTTTTTCATGGGTGATACTCAGCTGGGTCTCTCTTAGTTTAGATGCCTCATGTTCAGAAAAGTCTTCTATGGTCATTGACTATAAATAAGCCCATGGGTGAATTCCCATATCATTTCATTTTATTACATTCTTACCACTTATTAATTTCTCACTTATTCTTTCATGTGCACCTCTCATTCAACATTTACAGTAAACCATCTCTTTAATGAAACAAACACATTTAGAACATCTTCATGATAACATTGTTAGAGAAAAAAAGCACAAAAGACCTCCAGAATATCTGAATAAATTAAGCACCATCATTACTCTGTATTAGGAGCCATTAGATGAGGTTGTACAATATGCAGTTTCCTCACCTGTATTCAAGGAGCAAAGCAATTAGTCAATGCTAAGATACAGCAAACACAACTCTCTTATAAATGTGATTTATTATTCCACAARGAGAGGTATAAAGCTGGAGAAGGTGAGTGGGGAGAATTTTTTAAAACCAATATCACACATATGCTTGAGAATATATGATGTATCTACTTGGCRAAAGGCTTGAACACATTCACACTAAAATTGTGATAGGTATTCATTTGCATAAAGACAAGGTCGAAAGAAGTAGTTGATTTATTAAGTAGGATAATGTAATTGCACTAATTATTCAATAATAAATTAGCAGAAATCAAATTCTGTAATGAAGACCTCACTTTCTATTGGTAAGGGAATCACAGGGTGAAAATTTAATGCGCAATCTATAATAGAGACATAGAAAGTACATTTTCTAAAAAATATCCCAAGCTAATATGAGCCCAAGAAGAGAATTGTCATAAACATCAGTATAAATCCCTTAAATCATACAATAGAAATCCCAACTATAAAATAAATTCTCTCTCTCTCTCTCTCTCTCTCTCTCTCTCTCTCTCTCTCTCTCTCTCTCTCCCCCCCCTTCATCCATCCCTTCCTCCCTCCCTCCCTCCCTCCCTCCAGCCATGAGCTTGGCCTATGGGCATGTTTATGAGTTATTAAGAATTCATGTAGAATGTTCCAGATGACTCTAGGTGATGCCATCTCCTGTAGGAGGTTCTGGGTTTTATAAGAAAACAGGCTTAGCAAGTCATGGAGAACAAGCCAGTAAGCAGCATTCCCCATGGTTCCTGCCTCTGGTCCTGCTTGAGTGCTATACTGACTTTCCTCAATTATCTTTTGCAGCCCATCCCAATATATATATATATATATATATATATATATATATATATATATATATATATATATATATATATATATATATATATATATATATATATATATATATATATATATATATATATATATATATATATATATACACATACATATATACATACATATATATTGGGATGGGCTGAGTAATTGTTATTTATTTATTTATTTATTTATTTATTTATTTATTTATTTACAAACAGTGTCTCACTCTCCAGTTGTTCTTGGCTCTACTGGAATTCACTATGTAGGACATACTGTCCTCAAATTTGTGGCAATCCTCTTGCCTCTGGCTTCTGCGTTCTGAAAGTACTGATGTGTATGTAACATGGCACTCAGCAGYGATTTTTGTAAAGAGGAAGTCATCCCTAGATCTGGAATTAGACAATCAATAATGGCCTTCAGGGTTCTGTACGAAGACAATCTGTAAGCCACAACAGCACACTGCCTGCCTATCAAAAATTACAGAGTTTTGCTCAAATTTTTAAAAAAAATCCCACATGATATAGTATTATAAAATAGAATGTGTTATTAACATCAATTTATGACTTTTAGAAAATAGGAGGACATAGATAAGGAATGAATTCTGTGCCCACTAATGGAAATGCTACAGTGTACTCTTTATAAAGAGCTAGGTGACTGCAAAAGTACAAAAGAAATTAAACTGGATAAGAGCTTCATTAGTGATCTGTTTAAGCCTGGTTTCTCCTTTTATACTCTAGGAGCATAAATGGTCCCATTTCAAAGACTGTGGAGACTTTCTATAGATGATACCTTAATCCAGGTTGTAAACTTCAGATCCCTGAGCTCAAGTCTTGGGGGTGGGGGTGGAACCTAATTCCTCAATATTCCTCTGTTTCCCAATAGGGTGTGTTGTAACGAGAGGTCATGTCAGTCTCATGGCCTTKTACTTTCTCCCTCCCCATCCCCCCACTGAAGCATTTCAGTTGAGTTATCTAAGTCACTGAGGATCTACACAATAGCAATCACAGCTGGGGGAGTGATTTTTTTACAGTGTTTCAGAGAAAGGTGCTTCCTCTGCCCACAATGCTATCATTATCAGTCATCTCAGCAAAACCAGTACTGAGCCTCATTCCAGGGTGACAGCAGCTGCACATTGCTGATATCCTCTTGATATGGATTTCTTGATGGTTAACCTAGAATGGAATGTATATTGCTTTGATTTAAACCTGCAGGCAGAAAAGCTTCTTATTTGAAGGATTAAAAAGCAAAATCTGGTTCGGTTATAATTTTCTTGTGTTCCATTTGAACAGCATGAGTGCATACTTATTTTTCCTGTCCTTTTACTCAGAGAAATATGAACTTTGATACTAAACAAAAGAAGAGATTTACTCCCAATATGCAGCCCAGGCCAGGGCCATGGGCCAGTGGCATGAAAGTTGGACTTTGTTACATGAGATGAATGCCTGGATATTTTTTTTCCTTAATTGACTCAGTGCCTGCAGAAAAGTTCATTTGCTGTAATCAATATGACTTTACATTATGCCTCAATCAAAAACTACTTTTCCATGGTCAATAACAATTAGACAGATGGACAGAAATGGCAGCATTAATGRTGCTAGAACTCMAAATTTATACCTGATGCTCTTCTCAGAAGAAAATAAAAGCGAAAGAGAAAAATAAGTAATTGCATCATATTGAATTTGCAACAGTTCAGGAAGGACACAAAATGGACCCTGGAAATAAGCAAGAAACAACAGATCATGAAGCTAAGGGAAAAATGCTCATTCATCCTTTCCTTTCCAAACATTCTTCTTAATTGCATGAGTATTGGAAGAAAAATTGTGAAGGGCACACACGGAATGTAAATTCCTGGTAGAAAATTTCAATGAAAGAAAATAATTCCAATTTGGGCAAAGAGTTATTGACAGCTGTCATTRAGGTTTCATCAGGAACTACAGCCAGTGCTTGATATGAAGATATAATAAAGAGGAGCTAGAATRAGCAGAAACTCGGAGTAACAAGAGAATGTGAGCAAYGAGATAGAAATGAGCATCTATGTGAAGATGCAAGCGATGTGTCAATACAAAAAACAAAGGACATACCTTGCCCACCACCATACACTAGCTCAGCTTCTTTCTTGTTTCCTGCCTTAAATGATAGCAGCTTTGTAACAAGCACTCTTCATTTTTTATGCATTTTGAAAAATAAATATTGAATGGTTTGGGGAAGTATTCCTGATAGAAAATGGCAATACCAGAGGGAGAATGTATGCACTGTTAGACATAAAATGAGTGAGTTCAGTAGTCAAGGGGCAAGGCTGGCTGTGGAAGCCAGTGGAGCAGTGGTGGTGGGAGTGACTATGTGGTGAAGATATAGATGACAGGTGAGGAAGGGGCTTCATTAGTACAAGAAAAGTCAAAGTCGGCCAAAGCCAATGTGAGATTCTAGTGACATTATGTGAGCAAGTCTAAAATGTATATAGTCAGTGAAGTCCTAGATTTAAGGAGTATAAGATCATATCATATACCCAGTTGTTATAGGARTAGAATCCTTGGTGTATGTAAATATAACAGAAGGATGTTGTAGCTGAGCCARCAGGAGCCGGCATCCCGACTCTCTTATAGACATCAAGTCTCCAGTCAGAACCATATTTTTCTAGGGACAAACGATTTAGAAAGCCTGTTCTCATATTTTTACCTTGAAATACTGTAAAAGTTATAGAGATTTGTTGGACTTTTACAAATGCTCACATAACACTCATAAGTGTTTTTGATTTCATATGAAGAAAAAAATTTGTTTTTTTTATCTGTCTTCTTGCCATCCTCTCCCATCTATTACACTTACAGTGTTTTACATGGATGCTGGGGATGCCAACTCAGRTACCACCCAAGCTCTCTTGACAGGCCAGGGAAGCTTTCATACCAGATGATCTAAGTACATCTATCCTGGACAAATTAAGAATAATTCAGAATCTTCCAAACCTTCATTTGACATTATGGTTTTAATAGCATGCTTAGTGTTGAGTATAGTAAGCCCAGTCTCCAGTTAGGGGTCCCAAGCTACAAAGTCTATGACAGGAATCATTTACAAGTGTGTGGAAAACTGTAAGGTCTCCCAATAGAAAAATGAACTCGAAAGGGTTAAAGAAAGAGACCGTTATTTGTAGCAGGGGATAAAAGCAAACACAACAGCTAAGAAGTGTTGACTGAAATTTCAAAATTAGACTAGCTATAGACAGAAAAAGTCAGAGAAATTATTATCTGTGACATATACATCCACAGAGAGTAGGAACAGAGACAAAGGGGCAAGAAGGTCAAGTGGGAAGGATGCTTTTAGACCATTGTGAATCGACTCACACAACAAAAGTACAGGGAAGGCAGGGGGATGTTGATTTTGAATCATTTTGAAAACCATGATTCATAAAGTTTAAGTGCTGAAAGCATGAGTGCAGAGAGCAGACTCTGGTTGTCCACAATAACATTCTTCTCAGGTCCCAGTGGGGGAAGATATAGATATTAGAACCTCCGGCAAACTTGTTTCCTTTCGACTGTGCTATTTGCTTTCCACAGTGCTGCGGCTTTCATCAATGATCCTTTGTTACAAACACTGCTGCATATACAATGCACACACATCTCCCTGAAAACAGGACAGGGCTGTCACTGCTTTGGCTCCATTCAAGCATGCCGTACAAGTTGTTTCTTATCTTCGGCTATATTGTGTCCCCTCCTTCTTGATTAACAATGATGCGGAGGTCCAATTTATAAGTGTCCAGTTGAATGCAGGGACATTTATATCTTGTGAGGACTTCCACAAGTGTAGGAGACATAGATGTGTTTACAGGGCTTGTCACAGTTCACTGGCACTCTAAGATGAATCAATGACAAAGAGACACTTTAAATTGCCATTTTGATTTGAATTTMCTGCTACACTCGTCAGTTTCTCTAAGTAAGAGAGCAAACAATCAGTCCCTAACAGGAAAGGCTTTGCATCCTTCATGCAAACCAAAGGTGTCCTAATAATTACCTTACTGGTGACTTAAGTGGGACTGAGCTCGAGCTACACACTTGAATAAGCAACCCAAATGCACTGAAACCGAAACGGAGCTTGTAGGATTTATATTTTTATTTGGCTTTATTTTGACATTTCTATTAATTCACGATCTGAACAAAAGTTTGTTCTCATCTTAGTGAAACCCCTGTGAGCAACACAGGATCTATACAGTTCCTAAAGCAAACACTTGAGACAAAATTAGAATGTCAAAACTTTCTGTAAAACAGTAATTTTTTTTCATTCTAGTACTTTTCTCTATTTGAACCATTTTAAGATGATACAATACTGTGTGCATTGTCTCTCAAATGGCTGATACACGAAGAAGCCTAACTATTGCTTGTCCATAATGTTAAAGGAAAAGGATTTAGGCCAGGTGTGGTGGTACAAGCGTTTAGTCCCAACAAAGAATTAGGAGGAAGAGGCAGACAGATCTTTGTAAGGGCATCCAAGGTTACTCATTGGTAACTTGTCTTAAGAACAAGAAAACAAAGAAGTATTACTTACAAAATATTTACTTTTATTGACCAGATGTCTCAGTGTGTGAAAATGCTTGTAGCACAAACCCGATGACATTGGGTCAACCTTATTAGTCTATGGTGGAACCAGAGAACAACTTCCAAAAGTTGTCTTCCAACTCATATATACACAATAATAACAAATTAAATATTTTTAAAGGAACCAATAGGTTTTAGATACTGAGGGATGATTTTAAAAAAAATCACTGGTACTTAGTCTTTATTTATTAGCTTTTTTAGACTGTGCTATATAACAAGTGTTTAATAATTTGATTTATTTATGTTGTCCAAGAAAACCTGTTAAATTGGAATTCTCAGTTTTCAAGGAAGGAAGGGAAATTCACTTAAAATAACCAGTTTAAGTTAGATTTTGATAATGATGAGAGAAAGAGAACTAAATATGTTCCCAGCCATTTTTATTTCTGCTATGATTGTACTGTATCCTCATAATAAAAATGATATGTTGAATTCCCAGACAGACCTACCAAAGAATCATTATGCTATATAAATGAGTGATCTTCATAGATCAGAACATAGAAACGGGCTCCTACTGGATCTGGCTAGACCCCTAATACAACATGAAMAATGTCCTTATGGGAAGATGAGGCAGAGGTACAAGGATAACTAGGTGAGGAAAGAYGAAGTCCTATTGTTTSTGGATGTTGATGTCTCTCAAGCATCGTGTACCTTGCTAAAATCATCAACAGACCAGAAGAAGTAGGAAGCACTACAAATGATCTTCAGTATAAGGCTTTTTAGGCTTTTAAAAGTTCATCTTCACTCACACATTGTCTTTCAAGTTCACCCTCTTCTTGCTGTACTGCTAATATTTTTGTCTTTAAGCATGTCCAGAAATCTATTTCTTTCCATTCAACCAACTAATGAAAACATGTTTCTATAATTTTTACTTTAATATAAAAAGCCCTCAGACTCAGGCAAATTCTAATGTGACAAAGATGATGCATGAAATTAGCTATGTGTATATGTCAGGATTCATACCTGATCAGGAAACCTGTTTCAAAACTTTTACTGTATTATCCTATTCTAGTGGTGTACTGATGACAATGTACTTACTGTTTGTAGACCCAGGTTCTGGAAAGGCCCAATGCAGCAGTGCAGGGTAATACCAGAACAGAGAAGTGGGAAGGGGTGAATGGGGGAACCGGGGGAGGGAAAAAGACATATGGGACATCTGGGRTGTGGGGAAACCAGAAAAGGGGAAATGAAATGTAAATAAAGAATATATCCAATAAAAAAAAGAGATAAAGATAAATAAAACACACATATAAAAGGAATAGCTAAGAAAAAATAACTCCATGTTCAGCATTACAGAATAATGCAGAGAGATGAAAAATATTTGGCAGCAGACTGTACTATTTTAGGTTAAATGTTATATGAATTTATGCATTTCAAATTTAATAGATGATATATAGACTCATGATTCAAGTTCAGAATATGTAATCTTGTACTTAGTTTTCTCTGTGATAGAAGTTGAAAACAACTTAATCTTATTTCATATATCCACTTATTTTCCATTAGTGTCCTTACTCTTACAGTTGTTGGTTGTTATGGTTTGTGTATAAATTATTCCCATATGCTCAAGAACTAGTRGAGCCTTGGGCACCTAAAGACAGTTCTGTAAGTGGTTAAATCATGAGAACTCTAGCTTTGTCCTTCGGTAAGTCCTATAATGATTCATTAATTGATGGCACTTTTTGGAAGAGGCAGCAACTAGAACATGCAGCCTGCTTAGAGGAAGGATGTTACTGAAGATATGCGCTATAGRGTATATCTTGTATCTGGCCCCTTCCTGAATCATCCTATGCTTCCTGGGTGCCATGAGAAGTCTTTCTCTACACTTGCCATCAGATGAGACATTTCTGCCCTTCCCCAGACCTTTTTGTCACAGTGATGAAAATGTAGCTAATATATTACAGTTTGGGAAGTTCTTGTATTTCTGCGTTAAATGCTCTAAATTTCTATCAAGCAGAGTTGAAGAGGATGTCCATAAGATTGGAAGCTATCTTRGTTAGGCTTTTGTATTGCTGTGAAGAGATACCATGACCACAGCCACTCTTATACAGGAAAGCATTAAATTTGTGCTTGCTTACACTTTCCAAGGTTTAGTACATTATCATCATGGTATGAAGGCACTCAAGCAGACATGGTGCTGGAGAGAAGTTAGGAGATCTACATCTGGATCCTCAAGCAGCAGGAAGAGAGAGTGACACTGTGTCTGGCTTGAGCTTCTGAAAACTCAAAGCCCAACCCTGAGATGCTCTTTGTCCAACAAAGCCACACCTATTCCAACAAGGCCATTCTGCCAATAATGCCACTCCCTAACACCACAGAAGTTGGTCTTGAACAAAATTCGAAATGTGGAAGGCATGACTGTATAACCTTGGTCAAGTTACCTATGTCAGCATTCTTTTCCAAATGGACAATGGAAGACTCAACATTATTTGTCTATGAACACATAAAAATACCGGCTCTGAATTCTGTGTTATATTCTTCTAGCATAATACCCTTTTTTCTGGGTAAATTAATGTTAGATCTGTTAACTTATAAAACATATTTGCATATCTCTTCTGTAGCAAGACAACTGGTGGTATTTAATCTAGGGCAATATTATTCAAAGACTGAGAGATAATCTATAAAGGAAGCAACCAATGAATGTAGCTGTGTGGCTGAAATTGAACTCAACTTAAAAAAAATAAGTTTAAAGGAGTTTATTTCTATTGTACTAATGCATTCCCATTGTCTCCTAAGACTAAGTAGTGTCCTTCTCTGTGAGTTGCAATATTTTGAAAATATCTTTCCTATCTTATGTGACTGGACCTTAAGTTGGATCTCAAGCCAAAGTTAATAATACACTTAAGAAAAAAGACCACGATCCTAATGTGCATTCTCTCTTTCTGCAGCCTGTGGATCCAGATGTAGATCTGCCTTTAAGTGAGCAATATAGCAACCAACCTATCTTGACTTGGGTTTCCCATGTAATCAGTTGTTTTTTTTTTTTTTATTGGATATATTCTTTATTTACATTTCATTTCCCTTTTCCTGGTTTCCCAGCCCCGCAAATGTCCCATATGTCTTTTTCCCTCCCC
>BDUI01010464.1:44607-60758 GCA_002335545.1 Apodemus speciosus
AAAAAAAAAAAAAAAAAAGGTTTCACTGGGAAAAGGATTGCAAATCCAAGAAAACTAAAAATGGCCAGCCTTTAAACTCCCAACAGAGTAGCCCCCAGCACTGACATACGGAGCCGTATGGTGAGGACTCCTACCATAGGGTTAAAAGCAGGCCGGATGAGGCATAAATTGAAAGGCGCCATATTTGGATGTATCGTGGGCAAAGGGGCAGAACAAACTCGCCTCCTTAAAAACTCCGTCCCAGGCCTCAAGTAAGTGGCGTTAGTGGCTTAACTGCTTCCTGGCAGACTGCCTGGACCACAATGTGGCAAGATAATGATAGCAATTAAGGAACCACCCGGCCTTTGGTCTTACTAAACCTGCCAAATATCTTATGCGAGACAGAGATATGCTTGAGGACACAGATGCCGTGGTTACGACAGACAGTAAGGCTCTTTTATGATGACTACATAGTCCGAGGTAAACTGGATACGCTGCACCCCCAATTCTAGCGACTGTTACTGCCACAGGGTTCCAGTTCCCCCTCAAACTCACTTAAAACTCTGATGCCCCAGTGTGGGTGGAGCAATGGCCTGTAGGGGGCGACAAATATACTAACTTATTAAAGCTTACAAAAAATAATAATTACAAGGGTACATGGAACCCTAAACAAGCCCTTAAAATTCATCAATTTATGGCATCAAAACTTTTAAAAATTTAAACTTTTACATAATTTAAAAGCTATTGATGCAACCTGCGTTGTAAGCTATACCAAAGACCTGTCATAGAATAACTATAGATATTAAAGACTGCTTCTTCTCCATACTCCTACGTGAAGTAAATAAGCAGCAATTTACATTCTCCATACCAGCAATCAGTCATCAGACACCCATGCAGGATTATCAATGGAAGTACTGTCTGGAGAAATAAAAAATAGCCCCACTGTCTGCCAGGCATGTGTGTGGAAAGCCTTCTGATCTATAATAAATAATTGCTTTGTCATCCATGTACTGGATGATATTCTTATTGGCTATGTTAACCCTGAGCAGCTCCAAAAAAAACCCTAACTGCTGTTATGGCCACCTTGCAGAAGTCTGGGTTGTACATAGCAGCAAAAGTTACAAAGTTATCTCTTTCTAGTTCACACCACCACAAATAATATAATTAACCTCAAAAGCTTCAATTCACCCTTCCCAGCCCTACGTCTCTAGGACCGATGCAAACCTTTCTGGGAAATCTGGCCTGGATCTGACCTAGTGTGCGTATCACATATGGGCAATTAGCGCTCCTCTTTCAGCTCTTAGGGGGCCTTAAAAGGGCAAAAGATGTCATCGCAATCACCTTGGAGGCTAAAAAAGCCCTCAAAGTAGTCAACGAGGGTCTTCAACAGGCCTGCCTTTGCAACAGGCCTGCTCTAGAGCTCCGGGGGCAGGAGGRGGGAGGGCTGGTTTTCCTCCTCAAAGGCCTCCCTACCGGAGCGTTTTCAACCTGACAGGATCCCCTTGCTTACTCCTCTGCACCCACAATAACACCATTTATAGGTGGTATTTTTCTTACAGCTCTTAAGGTGCTAAAAATGGTCCTTACAATCCTTAACAGATCTCCCCAAATGATGGTATTACCACCTTCCCAGACCTGGTGCCTGAGCGCCCGCCCACCGGCCCAGGTGTTTTTAATTAACTATTAAAAAAAAAATTAGACACTAAACTTTTCAAGACGTAAACTCTTTTCCCTTTTGCCCCGATAGACTTGTCTGTATGCCACCAATTATCAAAAAAAAAAAGCCTATCCCTAAAGCAGCCGTTGACTGTACAGAGGTTTCTAAGTCTGCATTTGGGTATATCATTCATACACACACACACACACACACACACACACACACACACACACACACTCACACACACCAGAAAACAAAACGCCAATAATAATTTAAGCAAGCTTTCATCGGGCACATGCAATTGCAAAAAATTGCTAGCCATCCTCTCATTGTTCAAAAATTGGTCAGACCCTATTAACATATTTAGTGATAGCCATCAGGATGCAACTAATACGACTAAATCCTTACCTTTAGCGTTCCTCAAAGCGCCCGAGGGGCCCTTATGTCTAGCCACGACTCAGCTGAAGGCCCTGGCTGAGATGCAGTCTGAACCGTTTTATATACAACGCGTTCTGTCTCATCTTAACCTCCCTGGACACCTCACGCTGGGCAATGAGGGGACAGAGAACACAGGGTCAGCCTTCCTCGCCTCACCGCTCGTCAGGCTGGAGCCCTTCGCTCTGGATCGACTCCATAATTCTGCCATTTCCCTACACAAGCCGTTTCCCCAGTTGGCACCAGCATCATCTAAGCTTTTGGTACAAACTTGCACTGCCCTTGGGACCCCTCCAGCCAAATAGAGTAAACCCTTGTGGCCTGAGGCCAAGTGCCCTATGGCAAACAGACATGACACACATTACAAAATCTGGCTGCCTCAAATATGTACATACAAATATTGGTACCTATTCTACCTACCTGTTTACCATGACACAACTCCCCAAAATTGAAAAAAAAAAAAAAAAAGGTCATTACATCTAAAARATACCAGTGTTAATGCTGGATGTGCCCTTTGCTATAAAAATAGACAACGAGCCTATATATGCTAATGACAAATTTGCCTCTTTTACAAAAAAATAAAAAAAAAGAAACTACTCCACTAAAATACTTCATAACCGGGCTAGAGAGATGGTTCAGTGGTTAAGAGCACTGTCTGCTCTTCCAGAGGTCCTGAGTTCAATTCCTAGCAACCACATGGTGGCTCACAACCATCTATAGTGGAAGCTGATGCCCTCTTCTGACACATAGGTCATATATGTCTATATAGGTCATATACATTAAATAAATAAATAAATAAATCTTTAAAAAATACTTCATAACCCCATAGCCCTCGGGGCAATTTTGTAATGTGTCCTTATTTTTAGTACATTTGTAATGTGTCCTACTCTCATTTTTTCCAGCAAGACCCACAACCTAATGACTGGTGGCCTCTCGGATCAGTCTGGGGCTGGCCATACCTCTTCCGTCCCTGGTCCTGTATAGATTATAGACCATTCGGCCCCATTCAGAATGGCTCCTTTTATGGCTCCCTCTTTGAAGGAAATCARACCAGACCTTTCTCAGAGGCTTCTTGGACTACCAACCACACATCTCATGGGTGTCCAGCGCCCAAGTTGGCCCAAAATGAACATCCCTGTGTGAGACCTTCTTTTATTTTCTGGCCTGGCTTCAAAGGGACACTCTCAATGCCAGGTTAAACTGTTAAAAAAAACCTTGCTGCATTCTCTCCCTCCTCTAGGATCCAGTGAACAGGAATACCGCCATACTTCTCCAAGAACCACCACTAATCTGGGTCCTGGTAAATGTCACCAATGGCCGGACTGGGAAACGTGTCAGTTCTGATCATGCCCATCCCTGCGTCCTTACCAGAGACTTTGGCATGTCTGCCATGATTACTGCCACAGTGGCAGGGCTCCTTGCTGCAGCAGCTGCCACCACTTCTGTTGTAGCCTTGCAGAACTCTGTGTAGGTGACCATTGCACTCAATAACATTTCAACCCTGATGGCCTCCGCTCCAGAGAAGCAGTTCTAAGTATACTAGCTCTGACAATTAGGTGTGGCGGCGCACGCCTTTAATCCCAGCACTTGGGAGGCAGAGACAGGCAGATTTCTGAGTTTGAGGCCAGCCTGGTCTACACAGTGAGTTCCAGGCCTGCCAGGGCTACACAGAGAAAGCCTGTCTCGAAAAAACCAAAAAATAAAAAAATAAAAAATAAAAAATTTACACCATCAAGTGGGACTTTAGTCATCTATGGGAACTTGCTGGAGTTAACTATGACCCATGCTGTCCTGCTTAACACAGTATCAAACACACCTACGGCAATACTAAATCTGCAGCATAGCTGTGACGAATACACAGAATTCCTCATTTCTTTCTCTCTTACATCAGCTGCATCAAGACCTTGTCCCAGGCAGGAGAGATGGCTCAGCAGTTAAGAGCACTGACTGCTCTTCCGAAGGTCCTGAGTTCAATTCCCAGCAACCACATCACATGGTGGCTCACAACCATCTGCAATGATATCTGATGCCTTCTTCTGGTGTGTCTGAAGACACCTACTACATATATATATATATATATATATATATATATATATATATATATATATATATATATATATATATAGAATTTTAAGACACTGTCTCCATTAATGCTTCAAGGTAGACATCACTACCTTGGGCCAAATGGCTGGATTCCTTAAGGACATCAGGTCAAAGCTGCTCCAACTTGTTCCTCCTGCAAACCTTTTCATTTGTGCTGTTATTCTTGTTGGAGGCAGAATTGTGATTTTTATAAGCTGAGCCATTGGGTATGTAAGGGATAAACAGCTCCACGGCAAATCCCTTTTATTGGAAGTACTCGGCCTTAAAATAAAGAAGGGGGAGCTGCGGGGAATGTGGAGATAAACCTGGCAGAGGAAGAAGTGGGACAGAGCGCTAGGCACCATTGGCTCCGGCGACTCCATGAAGAGTCCTGACCCACTGTCTGGTCTGACATAGCTTCCGAATACCAGTGAGCTCAGGCCAGGGCGGCGGCTGCTCCCTCTGTCTTCACGGAAATCTCCCCAGGAGATTGGACTCTCCCCTTTTTAGACTCATGGACAAGCCAGTCAGAGTTGGCTAAACGACACAGGCTGCACTCTAATTTGCCCTTGACGTATCCTAATTGACTAAAAAGCTATATAAAAGCTTGTGTAATAAACAATGAAATTAGATCTGCACGCTGATGCTGGTCTCCGGAATCTGAATCCCAGCATTCTCATGGGCTCTGTCTCTGCTTTTCCCCTTCCCATCCCTGACCCCCGACTTCCCGGTCTCTGTTCGCACATATGGGGTGTGTGTAGGTGAACAGAGAAAGCAATATCATTGGAGAATAGAATGTCTCATCCTAAAAGTGACAGGATAGTGAATAAAAATTCATGTGTCTTCAGACACAGGAAAGTGGTGGGCTTTAAGGGGTAGGGAGGTGTACTGGCTGGTTTTGTGTGTCAACCTGACACAGGCTGGAGTTATCACAGAGAAAGAAGTTTCAGTTGGGGAAGTGCCTCCATGAGATCCAGCTGTGGGGCATTTTCTCAATTAGTGATCAAGGGGGGAGGGCCCCTTGTGGGTGGTGCCATCCCTGGGCTGGTATTCTTGGGTTCTATAAGAAAGCAAGCTGAGCAAGCCAGGGGAAGCAAGCCAGTAAGAAACATCCTTCCATGGCCTCTCATCATCTCCTGCTTCCTGACCTGCTTGAGTTCCAGTTTTGACTTCCTTTAGTGATGAACAACAGTGTGGAAATGTAAGCTCAATAAACCCTTTCCTCCCCAACTGGCTTCTTGGTTGTGATATTTTGTTCAGGAATAGAAACCCTGACTAAGACAGGAGGTAAGGCCATCCATCTCCACAAAAAAAGACAGGATGAAGTCATTCACCCTGAGTATTTCTATTTCTGTGATAAGCACCATGACCAAAAGCAACTTGTGGAGGAGAAGTTTATTTCAGTTTAAAGCTTACAGTCAGGGAAGTCAGATCAGGAACTCAAATCAAGAACCTGGAGGCAGGAACTGAGTCACAGACCGTGGAGGAATGCTACTCCCTGACTTACTCCCCATGGTTTGCTCAGCCTTCTTTTTATACAACCCAAGAGCACTTACACAGAGATCGCACAGCCCCACAGTGAGCTCGGCTCTCCCACATTAATCAGTTACTAAAATTTCCCACAGGTTTGCCAACAGACCAATCTGATGGGGACATTTTCTCAATGAGGTTCCTCTTACTGGATAACACTAGCCTGTGTCAAGTTGACAAGAAACTAACCAGGCCGGTTAGGTGTTAGGCAGAATTAATATTGGGAACAGCTAGCCTCCACCCAAAGGTTTAACAACAGTCCAATCTCAATGTCCCTTAATGGTACATGCTGGTCAGTGCTCCAGTGGTTTGACCCAGTGTCCTTCTTGACCAGGACTTTAAGCGAGGTCCTGGTGGCTTTCTGTTCAGCTGTCATGGATGCGGTTGTAATGAATTGTTATTTAACCTGATCTTTTATGTACTTGCTGTCTAGTGATTATTATTAAAGACCTCCTTTATTAACGCTTTTAAGGGGTACTTTAATGAGATACTTTTGAGGAGTCTAAAGGTGTGCCACCACACCTAGATCTGGAACTTGCTTTGTCCCAGATGACCTTGAACTCAGAGATCTCTCTGTCTTAGTCTTCTGGGATTCATAGCCACTATGCCTCAAGATCTCCAAGCCAAGATCCAGCTCAGAGTGCATTCCAGATATAGTCAAGCTGACAACCAGGAATAGCCACTACATTACCGAAAAGCCTCAGGTGGACTGAGCCACACTGGGCAGGAAAGTTGCTGTGACTAAGGACACCCGTGGGATATTCTAATAAGAGCCCCACACCAAGCCTGCTGGTTTCTACCATTTCCGGACTGCAGGTGAACTAACCTGCACATGGAATCTCCCATTGCCCAAATTCCCCCTTTCCCATACTGTAAGACCCCCAAGACCCCATACCTTGTAAACACAGTCTCCCTGGAGAGACCACAGCCTTACAGTTGTTCCGTGTTGTTCTCGTCAACCCGGATCTAACAGGCATAGTCAGTGGGATCAGCGTTGGTCTTCCAGAAAAGAAGGTCACAGCAGAAGCGTGAGTGTTTTGCCTCTGAGCAGGATTTGGAAGGTGACTCAGTATTGATACAGAGAGAGGGCTGGTTGTAGACAAAAAGGAAAGCCCAGATGTAAGGAATCTCAGACATGTCGTTGAGGTCCAAGGTACCATTTTCAAGCCACTGACTGCCATGATCCAGTTGATATTGTTTTAGCCAGACAGTATGAAACAGAAGATTAACTTCCTAGGTAGATCATCACATGCAGGATGTAGTACTTTACAAAGAAGATAACTAAGCAGGGTGAGTATTCGGGCAAGTGAAACTGAGTAGCCATTCTAAAGTGTGGTGACTCAAGCAGGCCTAGAGGAAAGGGGAGAGAGGGGAGGGGAGCTAGCATCCTCAGGTTCCCTTCCAGTCCCTGAACCCCACGGGCAAAGGAATAGACTGAAACCCAGAGGAACCTCTGACCTCGACTCAGAATTCCTGGAAGAGACAGATAGGGGTCTCTGAGGATCTGGGAGAGGTCCTGGGTTAGAAGCAGAGAGACCAGCAACAAAGGAGGAGGGGACCCTCAGGACCTTAAAGTTACCTCTCCCAGGTGTTAGGTTTGGGAAGCAAAGTTGAAGAGAGAGGCATAGGGTCTCTTTGTACTTTGGGTAAAAGCCATCAACATACTGGAGTCTGAGGTAAAGCTTCAGCCTACCCAGGGAAGACAAGGGGGTCTTCTTTAAGACCACAGCCATGTACCTTAAGAGACAGACAGGCAAAGCATTTCCAGCTGTTCTTGGGGCTTCAGCTCAATTCAGTCCCCAGTGTTTGACCCAGCCCTCTCAGTCCAATTACATTTAGTATCGGTCTGTCTATTCATTCATCCATTCAGACCTGGTTGTACGCCTCACCTCTGTGCTCCTGCACCTCTTCCCCAGAATCTCCTCTGGCCCCCAAAGATGCTCATGATACTGCAGCTCAGCTCTGATCACCTCCAGCAGCGCTCCATCAGACCCATAGCATCTTATCTAAACATCTGTAGTCATTCTTTTTGCATCTGTATCTGTGTTCTGTCTCTGACTTCAAGAAGGCCTTTAAAAACAAAAACAAACAAACAAAAACAAAACAAAACAAAGGGCTGGAGAGATGGCTCAGTGGTTAAGAGCACTGACCACTCTTCCAGAGGTCCTGAGTTCAATTCCCAGCAACCACATGGTGGCTCACAACCATCTGTAATGAGATCTGATGCCCTCTTCTGGTGTGTCTGAAGACAGCTATAGTGTATTTATCATATATATAAAATAAATAAATGAAATCTTAAAAAACAAAACAAAACCAAAACCTCCTTCAACTCTCTTGTGGCCTCTTTTAACTCCATAGCCACCATATAACCCACACACGTGTACATACACAGATATAATTACCATGTAAAATGTGAAAGTTCATGTTTGAAAAGTTAATTAATCTTTGTAAATTAATCTTTAAAAGTTAATATTAGTTACTTGGACTGGTATAAAACAACCTGTTTTTCAATAGCCAGCTTCTGAGAGAAATCAAGGGACTGCTTGGCAAATTGCCACCAAAGAAGCTGACGTAGTTTGTGAATTTATCGTTTAATAAATTCTGACTTTATAGAAAGCCACAAAAATGTTCACTTATGTTTCTGGCAAAGTTCGCTCAAGACGCTGAGGTGGGTGAGCACTGGACTTCCCATCCTTGGGCCTCTGCTTCCCAGGATGGGAGGGTTCTGCTGAAGAGTCCGGTGACAGCCCTGGTCTAGCCTGAGGCTCCAAGCTCCCCCACAGCACCAGCCAAGTATTGGGGTACCAGCTGGAGCCACCAAGTTTGGAAATAAAATTTTAAACAACTCTTTTACATGATTGTGTTGTTTTTCTCTAGCTTAGATTCCGTTTTTCCAGTTATTAGTCTCAAACAACCAAATAGAGAAGTCACTCAATTTGCAAGCTCATAAAAGTCAGAGGGAACTTACAGAGCTGTGCATACAGACAATCCACCTCGCTCCCCTTGTGATTAAGACTGTCTTGAGTGGGGCGGTGGTGGTGCACGCCTTTAATCCCAGCACTCGGGAGGCAGAGGCAGGTGGATTTCTGAGTTCGAGGCCAGCCTGGTTTACAGAGTGAGTTCCAGGACAGCCAGGGCTACACAGAAGAACCCTGTGTCTCGAAAAACCAAAAAATTAAAAAGACTGTCTTGGCCCATGTGCCCTCTGCTAGGGCCAAACTTTCCCTAGTTTAGACTTTGAATGTCAGGGTTTGGCGAATTGAATGAAGTTCTTTCTCATGGGCTTTTTTGAAGCTAAGACAGCTTTCATAGTATAAAAGCAACATTACATTGTACAGGAAATTCAGAAAATGCAGATGATCAGCAAGAATAGAACATTAGTCCTGTGCTAATGGACTCCCTGCTGATAGGCCAGTTGAGATCTGAGTGAATTTGTAAAAAGCAAAGGAGAAAAGTCTCTAGAGCTAGCAGACACAGTTTGTGCCTTGCTCTGCAATAGGATTCAGTATGCTTTCTCCAGGTCATGACAGAAAACCTACGCTACTTTTAAAACAGCAAAAGGATGGATTTGGGTCCATTTTCTTTCAAGTGGGGCAGGGGGCAGAGGGCAGGGAGCATTTGCTCACCTGAATGGCCAGATCATCACAAAAACACTGCCCCACCCCACCCAGTTTTGTTTTGTTGTTTTTTTTTTTTTCTCCCACATGGGAAAAAAAATTCTTAGCTAAATTCATCATTTTTTCATTTCATTTGAAAGTATAATTAATTCTTGGAACCAGGGAGATAGGTCTGGGTTTAGATCCTCAACACCCACATAAAAAGGAAGATACTTGAGGCTTGGTGGCCAGCCAGACTAACCAAACAGGCCAGCTCTAGGTGAGACAGCTTGTCCCAAAAAGTGAGGTAGACACTGATAATCAAGGGCAGGCAGCTCTCTGAGTTTGAGGCCAGCCTGGTCTACAGAGCGAGTTCCAGGACAGCCAGGGATACACAAAGAAACCCTGTCTTGAAAACACCAAAGTCAAACCAAAAAAGAAAAGAAAGAAGAAAAAAGACAGACACATGATCTTGACTTCTGGCGCCATGTGTGGACCTAGAATCTGCTGTGTAGCCCAGGCCAGCTTGAGCCTGTAGCAATCCTTCTGTCTTGGCCTCTTCGGTGTTGGGATTACAGGTGTGAGCCTCTGAACTTAGTATATTTTTCCATATGTGGATTTTATGTGTATTTAGCAAGTACAATTTAATAAACCTTGTGAAATATGATCCTTCTAAGCCACCATCCTGAGAAATAGCTGTTCTTCCTCCCTTCCCAGTTTGGAAGTCTCCAAAGCATGATGGGACACTGAACAACAGCTGCTTGCCTTGGTTTCTGTGCCATTAGTTGATGACACTTTGTCCAATTGGCTCCAGACACAGTGAGCTTCAGGAAGGTGGTACTCAAATTGGGGCATTACATAGTTCAGTGTGTATTAAGTCATGCTGGTGATTTTCTAGTCTAGAGCATCAGTTTAAACCTCACTAGAAGCATCTTTCCTGTTGAAGACCTTTAAGGCTTCCTTACTTAAAGTGGCATTTGGGAAAACAAACATTGCCCTGGTGGCTTTTGGTTTTAAAAACAAACTAACAAAAAACAAAGAAACATTGACAGATGGTTAAAATGACTCTTAAATAGAGAGATCTTTAGGCACATCTTTTCCTTCCTTAGGTCATAAACATTCTGGTTCCAATGACCAGTACTCAAACCTGTCGGCCCGATGTGCAGTTTGGTCTTCATGTGAGTCCAGAGCAACTGGAGTGGGGGGTGGCTGTCCCAAAACTGTTGCCTGTCCCCGGGATACGTTCTTCTAGCTGGGCTGCCTTATCTGGCCTCAGTGGAAGATGATGTACCTAGCCTCTCAGAGACTTGAAGTGCCGGGGTGAGGGGATACCCAGGGGGACCCCACCCACTCAGAGGAGAAGGGGAACGGGCATGGGGAAAGATTGTAGGAGGGGGGTGTGGGAGGGGGCGACAAGTGGGATGTAAAGAGAATAAGTAAATAATTTACTAATTTAAAAAAAAATTAAAAACCTGTCTGCTCTTGGATACAAACAAGGGAAGGACGAGAAGAAGGAAGGAGGGAGGGAAAGAAAAAGAGAAAAAGAAAGTCATAGAGAAGAAAAGAATGGAAAATAAGAGGAAATAAGAAAGAAAGAAGAAACAAGCAGTGTGCTAAACTAACCCAGATCAACGCTCTGTAATCTTGTTTTTTATGCCTGTAAGAATCTGCTCCCTCCTCCCCACCTTCCCCTACACTGAAGTCAATAAGAAATGCAATTTAATGATGCTTTTAGGGCTTGGCATACAGCTGCTCCATTTTATAAAGGTGACCACCATCCTCATTTGTTTTAGCTTGGAGATATTTAAGAATGCTTTTGACTTACCCAGTGGGACTTACAAGCTGCTTTTCTCTTCTTTGAAACCCTCCAAGCTCACCAGTTAATGAAGCACATTGGAGTGGCCTTCGTCACTTCTTCTGAAACGCTATTGGCGGACTCGCCTCAGGCTGTGCTTCTTGGTCAATGGTCGTGGGTGTTTTTATAACATGAAATCGTGTTAACTAAATTTGGCTTGAGGCTGCCTCCTTGCTTTGAACTCCTACCGTAACAAACTGGAACCTAGTTTAATAGGGAATCCGAAAAGCTAACTTACGTCTATTTTTGTCACAAATAGTGGAGCCTCAGCCAATCACAGCACTGTCAGTCAGTCACAGGCAGCCAATTTATCAGATAAAATTCAAGGGGCAGGCCTCTCCCATCAGGCTGACTCCAGAATGATGCGTCTTTTCTTTGGCTGTATGTGCGCTGCCCACACCCTAGGGGGTAGGGAGAGGGAGGCTCTGACCTGTTCCTGCTTCTGGGGGCTGCTGAATTTGAGAATTTGTCTCCACTAAAATGTCCATAAATCTAGACTGAATTGTTTTCCTTTATCTGTTGTTATGTATTAAGAATGAAATTAGGGGCCCAGATATACACGCCTGTAATCCCAAAACTCAGGAGGCAGAGGCGWGTGGATCTCTATGAGTTCCAGGCCTGCCAAGGTTACATGGTGAGACCCTGTCTCAAACAAACAAAAGGGATGAAACTAGGAAATATTTTGAGGGCAAAGCTATCAGAGTCAGGCCTGCTGGTACAGGTTTATAATCCCAGCTATTGAGCAGTGTGAGCTGAGAGGATTGTAAGGGGCAGCCTGGGCTACAGTCTAATTTAAGGCCATCCTGCATCTAAGATCCTGTCTCAAATAAAAAGTCAAACTGGAGTTGGGAAAACAGTTCCGGGATGAAGTGCATGCCTGGCATGCACAAAGCCTGAGATTCAATTCTCAGGGCTATGAAATACATACATTTACACATATATGCATCATACATACATACATACATACATACATACATACATACATACATACATCTAGACAGACAGACAGCAACTGAGGATTGCTGATATAGTTTGGAAATCCCCAACTCAGATCTATCTTTAAGGAAATATATTCCTAGTATGGTTTATGGGAAACCAACCAGGTAGGGTCACAGCTGGTATAGCACATCCTGGTTTTGAAATACATCTTTAAGTTTGTTCCAGGTCCAACAGGATACACAATTCTGTGTAATTTTACAGTTACTAGAGTTTTTACAGTAAAAGYCAGGGTCCCAGCAACTCCAAGAGGCGAGGCTCAGCCACCAGACCTTGGGACACCAAAGAGATAGTTAATGATGAAAACCAGAAACAGATTGATTCAATGAGGCCACACGGGAGGAACAAATAACGTGTCTAGTGACCCCAGGTCTTAGGGGTACTGAAGTGTTTTAAGTAAGGTGTATGCATAATCCAGACGTTCTGGTCAAGATGTGGTCCTGCCCATTACTGTTCCATCTTCAGCTCAAATCTGGCTCTACAAGGTGGTCCTGCATGTTAGCCAGAGTCACGCCATTTTTCAAAGCCCCTTCATTCTGGGTGAATTGGGACAGTTCTGAAATTATAGTAATTTGGTTTCCAAAACTGAAACAACTTCTTTCTCTAGATTCTGTTCTCCCACTTAGGGAGAACACCCAGGAACAACTAGCCAGGTGAAATGCTTACCCGTCCCCTGACATTCTTGATCTCACTACTCCCTGGTTACCACTAGCAATGGCCAATCATGAGACAAGACATGTGCTTCTCATCCCTACCACGTTTGGCCTTATATAGAGTCCAGCCTGTAAGCAGATGGTGGGCTCCAGTTCCCACACCGGCCTAGGGGCTCAGTTTTTGGCCAAGTATGGGCACAATCCCAGCTCCTAGCTGGCACGTCACCACTCCTCTTCTAAGCTCTATAAAACCCCCTTGTTTTAGCCTAGATGTGGGACTTCACTGGCCTCCACGTGTGAGGTCGGCGAGCCCTCCCAAGAACTGCCTCCTAATAACCCTGCCTTTATCTCCTTTTTATCTGGCCTAATCTGGTCTATATCTGCATCTATGGGGGAGAGAAAATGCCTATCTGCTTCTAAGGATGTCCTGGTTACTGTTCTATTGTTAGGACAAAACACCATGGCCAAGGAAACTTCAAAGAAAACTACTTCTGGTTTCTGAGGTGAAATCCACAGCAGTGGAATGAAAGCAGGAGGCAGGAACAGCACGGAGGAGGCAGAGAGGGCCAAATCAGAATACCTCAGAGATACTGAGACCTCGGAGCCTGCCCCCGTGACACACTTCTTCCAAGTATCGCCACACATTTCCCACTCCTCTCCAAACAGCCGCTGACTGCAGACCTAGCAGTCCAACACATGAGCGAGCCTCTGAGACCATTCCCGCTCAAACCACCACAGTGAGCATGAAAAGGTTTACTGGCTCAATCGTGGTTATGCAGTTACTCTGTTTAATCTCAGGCCTGGTCTCTGCTCAGTGTTTGACTGAAACTAAGAGACAGGAATTGATAAAAGGAAGTGTGTTTATTTTAACTTTTGGCCAGAACTGGGGAGGGAAAGATTCCCTGTTCCCCCTGCCTTGCCTACAGCCCTGTTACAGTTTATAGAAAAGGTGAAACAAAACCAAGAATAACCGCATATATTACTTAACCTTTCCCTGGGAGACAGTCCCGTTTCTGGGACTGGACTTTGAGCTATTCTTGTAGGACGCGTGGACAAGACCACCTGATGAGCTCGGTGAAGTGGCGCACGCCCAGACTCCCGGAATCTCAGAGATCTGAGAAGACACAGTAGAGCTCCCAGCCTCCACCACTGCTTTGGAGCACATAACCACCCTCAGCTAGGACAACATATGCAGTCAGTCACGGAGCACAGCACTTAGACCGCCTCTTCATGCTAATAAGGCACATGCATTCAAAAAACCCACTCCCGGTGAAGAAATACGAGCAAGCTAAGACTATCTCAGAGAGTTGCTTCATTAAAGGTGGCCACACACGGAAGGCCCTTGCCTAAAGGAGCTGTAACATCAAGATTCTTTAAGAAGCCTTCCCACCCCCTCCCCATTCTGCTTCACACACACACACACACACACACACACACACACACACACACACACACACACAACTGGCACTTGCCCCAAACTGGAGCAGGATCTGTTTTCTCCTTTGGGCCCGGTTAACAGCCGAGTTTGATGCCTCAGAGGAAATTTGGAGTGTGGACCCCTGTTCCAGACTGTGCCTGTCTCCCCGAGATGGTGTATCGGTGGTGTTCAGACACGGCAAAGGGAGAGGCACCACAGTTCTAGCCCCCAAAAGTCCTGGCCCTAGCATGCTCCCCTGGAGAGAGTAATACCTTCTTAGATCCTCGCCACCCAGTGGGAGTGCCTTGTAACCACAGCTGTCATCCACTACCTGGCATATTTACGACCTCTTTGGAGAAGCTTGAGTCACAGTCTCGACAGAAAATTGTACATGTCTCAGATGGTCCCATCATAGGCTCTAAGGAAGGGTCTGTCATGTGGATTACAGAATGGAACACAGAAAGGACTGGGTTGTCTGCAGATCTGTAACAAAAGAAAGCCATAACCACCCCAGGCCCGAAAGTGGAAAGGAAGGAGCTACTAACCAACGATGGTCAAGGTTTTTCCTGCCACTGAAACAGTATCATACTAAATAAAAGGGACCCAGTGTCCATATTAAAACAATAATGAGTATCAAGGAGCAACCTAGATGTAGAATCCTGGAAGGATACTGGCATTGCCAAAGGCATGGCCTGGATACAGAGAAGCAGCAGGAAAGAAATTCCGAAACTCCTCACTCCTCTTGCTCAATGAGAAACTGCCAGAGCCCACACCGGCCAGTTCATCTGGGAGCCATCCAGGGAGTACGAGCGAGAGAACCCAGAGCAGCAGCCTTCCAGGGAGTGAAATGGATGTGAGGGCAAAGAGAATAGCCACTGGGGCCCCTCACTGGAGATCTCCCTTTGCTTTCCCAGTGAAGGCAAGAGACTCTTTCTCAACCCTCTCGGGGTTAATCCTGTAATGGCAACGGCTTCCCTATATAGAGGCCCACAGGTTCATTTATTCACAGTTTACATGTGACGTTTATTACGTAGGACTCACCATATGATATTCCAGATGCTGTTGCAGATAACATTCACTATTCCCTAGGCACTCGCTCAGTACCAGGCTTGTGCTAGGTGCCTACGTGCCTGCTCCTCAAACCTCACAGTAGCTCACCGAGGCGGCTATTATCGTCTGTAATTAAGGAGAATGATTAGAGGAGAGAGGAGGAGAGAGATCCAATCCATAGTCACTCAGTGCCTTATTCGGGCCACAAGCCACATCCTGTCTGTCCTAAATAGCCCCTCGGAATGGAGAAAACAGTATTTCTTGGATAATCATCTGTGCACACCTCATCTTTGCTGGCACCAGCACGAGCCGAGACTGGACACCAGGAATAACTGATCTTGGCTGAGAGATCCAAGATCTCCCCCTGGGACCTGCCGTATGTTGTCAAGTGGGTACAGGAAAACAGATTCCGTGCGTCCTCATAACTGCCGGCTCATGCGTTTAGCTCACTGGTTGTCTTATTTGGAGTCTGTGAAGGAAAAACTGACCATCCTGTTTTCCCTGAGTTAAGAGTTCTCTTCGGCATCCAGACAACCAGTAAGATATATCTCACAGATGTGACTATCACGTGGCAGAGCTATTCAGTTGAGGAGAATTCTAAACGATAATGCTCCTGTCTTATCGGGAAAATGGCTTCTCTCCCAAATCTTCTTTTCTTTTCTTTTCTTTTCCTTTCTTTTCTTTTTTCTCTTCTTTTCTTTTCTTTTCTTTTCTTTTCCTTTCTTTTCTTTTCTTCTGCTCCAGTCGATGAAAGGGGACTTTATTTGGTTCCCGGGTCACAAGCCAGGTATGGCCCCAGCGTTATTTGACCACCTTCTTCTTCTTCTTCTTCTTCTTCTTCTTCTTCTTCTTCTTCTTCTTCTTCTTCTTCTTCTTCTTCTTCTTCTTCTTCTTCTTCTTC
>BDUI01010465.1:22913-35567 GCA_002335545.1 Apodemus speciosus
TTTTTTAGATCCTGGATGGTTTTGTTCAGTTCCTTCACTTTTTTGTTTGTGTTTTCCTGTAGTTCTTTAAGGTATTTTTGTGTTTCCTCTTTAAGGGCTTCTACCTGTTGAGTCATGTTCTCCTGTATTTTTAATGAGAGTTATTTATATCCTTCTTAACATCCTCTATCACCATCATGAGATGTGATTTTCATACCAGATCATGCTTTTCCAGTGTGTTGGTGTATTCAGGACTTGCTGTTGTGGGAGAACCGGGTTTGGATGGTGCCATGTTTCCTAGGTTTCTGTTGGTAAATGTTCTCGCATTTGCCTTTTGCCAATCTTGTTATCTCTGGTGTTAGCTGGTTTTGCTGTATCTGACTGTGGCTTATTTGTCCTGCAAACCTGTGTATCTGTACTCCTGGGATTCCTGTTCTCTCTTTGCACACAGGTATGTAGGCACTCCTCAGAGACCAGCTCTCTTTTGTTGGTATTTGTGTATGTAGCTCTATGGCCCAAGATCAGCTCTGTGCTCTCAGGCCTCTCTACAATCCTGGGAGATTAGGAGATTATCCCTGTGCCACCTGGATATTGTGCACAGTGGCAGAGGATATTCCTCAGCCAGTGACAGAAACCAGATGGCTTCTGCCTGAGTATTCTGGATGGGCTCCTCTGCGCAGCCGAAGTGGTCCTCCCTGTTCTCTCAGGCCTCTCCACACTCCTGCCACRAGTCTTTCCGAGAAGAAAGGACCAGGAAGCAGAAGGGGTAAAAGGAACTAAAGGGGAGCGTTATTCAGGAGGGCAGGTCTTTTGGTGCTTGATGGGTGGCAAGTCCACCAGAACCCCAGCAGCAGCTCTGGGACTCCAGAGGTGAGAGGATGTTCTTACAGACTGCTCTGAGTACAGTGGGTTCTCTAGGATGGATCAGGAGATGGAGCCTTCACTGGAGTCTGTCCCAGCATAAAGCATCACTAATGATTCTAATTGCCAATGAGAGATGAAAGTTTTTGTTACAATAAATATGAGTTGACTCATGTAATTAATCCTTAAGATTGTACAGAAAGTTGGTAATGGTAAAAGCTTGAAATTAGTTCTTTTCCTGAATTATGACATAAAACTCTAGTATTACCTTTCAAAGTGATCATTCAAAAAACAAAAACACTTCCTATAATAATTTCAGATATATAGATATAAAGTTATTATCACATTATCCAACTAATCTACATATAAGTATATATACTTATAAATTACTTATGTGGCGCATTTGGTTCTTTTTAAATATTTGTTTTAGCCAATTTATTTTTATTGTGTATGTGCATTTGTTTAGGACACTTGTGTGCTGGTATATCTAAAATAATTCCTATGTAGAGGTCAGAAGAAAACTTGTGGAGATATCCTTAATCATCTACCTTTATGTGGGTTCTGTTAATCAAATTCAGGATATAAAGAGTGCTTCTTTAGATGGCAAGTGCCCTTACCATACTTAGCCATATTTGATCTATGTTTCATTTACCTTCCTTCCTTGCTTTCTTCCTCCCTTACTCCTTTCCTCCCTCCCTCCCTTCCTTCCTTCTTCCCTTCCTTCTTTTTTCTTTTCTTTTGTTTTTCCTTTCTTCTTTCTATCTTTCTCTCTCTTTTTCCTTCTATTCTTCCTCATTTTATCAAATGAGCTATTCTAACTCAAAAAATAATATGAGCTTGAGAAATTGAATACATTAACTCAAGTATATTTATTTTTGCCTTCGCATCTAATTTTTTATGATTTCTTCACAAATAAAAAAATATGACAGACTGTATTAATATTCAACAAAGTTTAAGTAAGTTTATATTTTAATAAATTACTAAAGGATGTAGTTAAGTATTTGAATATAGCTGGAAGTTACAATAGTTTTAGATACCAACACATTTCAAAGCTTTACAGTTTAGTCTTGTGTTCTTTAATTTTTGATAGAGACTCATTTCAGAAAATTTTAGAATTGATTTCAGAATCTAGAAAGAAGACTAAACAATTACGAGCCCTTGATCTTCTTGAAGAGGATATGTGTTCTGTTTCACAGACTCATATGGATGCTTAAAGAATTCTATTGGGTGTTAAAAAGTTTTACAAATATTCTTACTACTAATAAAATAATATTCACTAGGATAGTCCATGTACTTGATGGAAAGAACTGAACTAATGAGTCAATAACGGTTTTATATTCATGTAGTTCATATTGAGCAGAGGACATAAAACTCTATTAAAACAAAGTCTTAAAATATATAACTGAAAATATGGCCTTCATGGAATCTTCTAATATGGACAAAAATATTTTTCCAGTGCAACTTAGTGTATATTATTCCCTGAGAATATTTTCTCAATAAAATTGTACGTAATAGTAACCATTCACATGTGACTAGATAATCTATATTATAATTTTAATATATGTTCTTTTATAGTATTTAATATAATATAAAAACTCAAAACTAAATTAAGTTTACTTAGATTTATGTATGTTTGCAAAGTATAAAATATGATTCAGTGTATTTCTGATGATGTGGGTTTTTGTTATCTATTATAATTAATATACTTTATATTTTTAGATAAAAGATTAAGTAATAAAATGTAAATGTTTATTACCATTTTAATTACATTTTCACTCTTCCCCTTTTGATAAAGTCATAGAATATTTTTCCAACTAGAAAATTAAGCCATATTGAAAGAATAATCTTAACCAATAATTCTTCATCAAATATTGCTTTGTATAAATTCTTTCCTAGGTTTTTGATAATCTCTGCTTGCAAGATTTTTTTCAAACATTTTAAATTTTATGCAAAACTTTCATAGGTATTGGATTTAGCAGCAGTGATACAGTTATATGATATAGTTATATTCCACAGCTTAATATAACTATGTATATTGTGCACATGAGTACTTCATTTGTTCTCTTAATTTAATCTAATGAAAAGGAAACTAAGGTTGTGTTTGATATAATGTACAACAGCTAATTTTAAAATTTATAGTCCAGCCATTGCACCCTAGCCCCAGCTCTTCATCCCATTCTTCCTCTCCCTTGTCTCTGAGAGGATGCTCTAGCAACACTAGGCCTTCCCTCTTGCTGGGGCCTCAAGTATCTCTAGGATTAGGCCATCATTTTCCACTGAGGCCAAACCAGGCAGTCCTCTACTATTTATGCATCAGGGGCCTCTGTCCAGCTCCTGTTCAGCCTGTCCATCTCTGTCCAGCTCTGTGCAGCCTCGTTGGTGGTTCAATATCTGGGAGCTTTCAGGGCTCCTGTCTGTAAGCACACCATAGCATCAGTAATAGTGTTAGGACTTGGGGTCTACCCATGAGATGGACTTCCATTTTTGGGTCATCATCGGACTGCCATTCCTTCAGTCTGTTCTCCATCTTTATCTCTACAGTTCTTTTAGACAGGAACACTTCAGGGTCAGGAATTTTGTCTGTGGATTGATAGTCCCATCCCTCCTTTTGAAGCTATATACTGGAGTGGACTCTTTGAGGTCCTTCTCCTCATTGTTGGCCATTTCATCTAAGATAGCTCCCACTGAACCTGAAAGCCTCTTGCATCCTAGGTCTTTGGTACTTGCTAGAGGATCTTCCCCTCCTACCTCTGAGGCTGCTTATTTCTATTCATTCTGCTGGCCCTCTGAGGTTCTCTCCTGTCCTCCTCTCCCATACCTGATCCAGTTCCTCTTTTCCCCTTCCATCTCCCCTCTCCAGCCCAAATCACTTCCTTTCTCTGCCTCCCCTGGTTATTTTTGTCCCCCTTCTAAGAGGGATTGAAGCATCCTCATTCRGAGTTTGTGCTTGTTAAACTTCTTAAGTTCTGTGGTTTGAATCCTAGGTATTCTGTACTTTTGGGCAAATATCCACTTATTAGTGAATACACACCATGTATGTCCTTTTGGGTCTGGGTTACCTCACTCAGGATATTTTCTAGTTCCATCCATTTGTCTGTAAAATTTATAATGTTCTCCTTATTAATATCAGAATATTATTACATTGTGTAAATGAACCACATTTTCTGTATACAGTCTTTTGTTGTGGGACATCTTGGTTGTTTCCAATTTTCAGCAACTACAAATAGAGCTGCTATGAACATGGTGGAACATGTGTTCTTGTGGCATGGAAGAGCATCTTTTGGGTATATGTCTAAGAGTGGCAGAGCCAAATCTTCAGGTTGGTCTATTTCTAACTTTCTGAGGAAYCACCAGATTGATTTCCAGTGTGGATGACTAAATTTTCAATTYCACCAGCAATGGAGGAGTGTTCCTCTTTTTCAACATCCTCGCCAGCATGTACTGTTGCCTGAYTTTTGATCTTAGCCATACTGATTGGTGTAAGGTGGAATCTTGGGGTCATTTTGATTTGCATTTCCCTGATATCTAAAGACTGAACATTCCTTTAAGTGTTCTTTGTTCATGTGAGATTTCAAATCAGCAATCTACAGACTGGGAAAAAATCTTCCATAACCCTATATCCAATAGAGAGTTAATATCCAAAATATATAAAGAACTCAGGACGCTAACCTCCAAAACACCCAAATAACCAAATTAAAATTTATGGTACAGAGCTAAACCAAGTACACAGGCTTTGTGATGGGAGATCATCTGCATGTAATTTGATAGGTAAAAGTTTATACAGATTTATACTTTTCAGGCATTCTTGGGCCTGTCCAATAAATTCTTCACTATGTTTATTCTGTTTTTATAGCTATTTTTGAAGAAGTATGTGGAAACTCATAATACAATAATTATTATCTTTAGAGAAGATGTTCAGAAAGATTCATACTCTGTTATGTTTTTATCAGGAATGATTTCTCATTTGTACACTTTCAATTTGTGTACAAATTGTGTAAAACCTATGGTTTCCCATTCATATTTTCTTAACCTCATTTCTAACAAGAAGGAATTTATTATTCCTTTCTTTGGGGGTGGTCAACTTCCTCTACTGTACTTCACAAGCAAAGAGCAACTGACTGGTAKTCTCCTAAAAATACCAGCAAACTTCTGGTGTATTTGTGAATTTCCTCTAAACTTTTGCCTTTGTATCATTTATTGTATCATCTGAAGGTATTTCATTTAGTCTAATATGTAAATTTACCACATATCAGTGCCCATCTTCTTTATAAAAACTTTCTGACTGAGTCAGTTCCTGATTAAACTGTGTATATCTGTAGCATTCAATATAATTATCATGAAAAGTAATAAATGTATGCATCCTCATTTTTAAATCCTTTATGTATTAACATTATTTTAAATTACCTGATTTATACCAAATAATCTTAGAGGATGAATATGAAATGTAGATATGGTATGCCATAATCTCTGCAATTATCCTTATACTCATTAAAATTCTCTTCATTTCATGATTATTTTGTAAGTATAAACAATTTAATATTTATAATTGAGTGCTTTGGTTGTCTGTGAGATAATTCATCAAAACTGACCAGGATTATATTTCTACGTATTCATATAAATATTTGAAAATATTTCCAAATAGTTTAACAGTTTACATTTATGTAAAATACATTCTTCAGGATCCTTGGACATACTTTACAACAGAAAGGTATGAAAGAATTTAATTGTGACATTGTGATTCTGGTGTGATAGCAAAGTGTTCCTTTTCTCTGCATTACTCTGAAAACTAATGAGTCTGAGAATCTTTTCATTAAAATTTGTTCTTGTATTAATTGCCTCTCCAAGTACTTTGCACATTTTCTAATATTTAGCACCAGTCCTATCATTTATCAAGTACCATTATAAATTAAAGATAATAACTCCATCTTCAGCATTGCCAGACTTTGGAATAATTCATTTCCTATCCCCGTGTTCTGTGCATGTTATTATTTTGTCATATGAACATTTTTTATTAAAGTTTGCCTATCCTTTTTAACTTCTGAGCTTCTCTTCTTTATTCATGAAGTTTCAGCCACTACCTTTGCTATTCTTATGGTCTTATTATTTTATTAAATTTTACACTTATGAGTATAAATAAATGAGTATGTTGTTTTTGTACTTACATATAATGAAGTTTTTGGTACTACATCTCCATGAAAATAAATGTGTTGTTAAACCTGTTATTTTAGAATATAATATGTTTTGGGTGACTTAAATGACGTTTTGNTCTCCTAAAAATACCAGCAAACTTCTGGTGTATTTGTGAATTTCCTCTAAACTTTTGCCTTTGTATCATTTATTGTATCATCTGAAGGTATTTCATTTAGTCTAATATGTAAATTTACCACATATCAGTGCCCATCTTCTTTATAAAAACTTTCTGACTGAGTCAGTTCCTGATTAAACTGTGTATATCTGTAGCATTCAATATAATTATCATGAAAAGTAATAAATGTATGCATCCTCATTTTTAAATCCTTTATGTATTAACATTATTTTAAATTACCTGATTTATACCAAATAATCTTAGAGGATGAATATGAAATGTAGATATGGTATGCCATAATCTCTGCAATTATCCTTATACTCATTAAAATTCTCTTCATTTCATGATTATTTTGTAAGTATAAACAATTTAATATTTATAATTGAGTGCTTTGGTTGTCTGTGAGATAATTCATCAAAACTGACCAGGATTATATTTCTACGTATTCATATAAATATTTGAAAATATTTCCAAATAGTTTAACAGTTTACATTTATGTAAAATACATTCTTCAGGATCCTTGGACATACTTTACAACAGAAAGGTATGAAAGAATTTAATTGTGACATTGTGATTCTGGTGTGATAGCAAAGTGTTCCTTTTCTCTGCATTACTCTGAAAACTAATGAGTCTGAGAATCTTTTCATTAAAATTTGTTCTTGTATTAATTGCCTCTCCAAGTACTTTGCACATTTTCTAATATTTAGCACCAGTCCTATCATTTATCAAGTACCATTATAAATTAAAGATAATAACTCCATCTTCAGCATTGCCAGACTTTGGAATAATTCATTTCCTATCCCCGTGTTCTGTGCATGTTATTATTTTGTCATATGAACATTTTTTATTAAAGTTTGCCTATCCTTTTTAACTTCTGAGCTTCTCTTCTTTATTCATGAAGTTTCAGCCACTACCTTTGCTATTCTTATGGTCTTATTATTTTATTAAATTTTACACTTATGAGTATAAATAAATGAGTATGTTGTTTTTGTACTTACATATAATGAAGTTTTTGGTACTACATCTCCATGAAAATAAATGTGTTGTTAAACCTGTTATTTTAGAATATAATATGTTTTGGGTGACTTAAATGACGTTTTGYCCCTAAACAAATTAAGGTGAATTAAATATTTTCTTGGTGACTTAAATGATTTTTGCCCCTAAATAAATTGAGCTCTCTTTCAGAATTTCTAATCTTGTTTAATAATTTTGTTTCTTTAGTTGATGCAGTTGATAAATTTAGTACTTGTTCTATAGAAAGGAAAATACTTGTAACCACTTTTTTCTATCCTATCCTATCTATCTGTCTATCTATCTATCTATCTATCTATCTATCTATCTATCATCTATCTAACTATCATCTGTCCATCTATCTACATATATCCATATTTTGTTTTAAAACTAGAATCAGAGAGCAAAGCTGTTTATAATATTATATATAATGTCATCTGTTTTTTTTTGTTCTTAGTGTTAAAACCTTAAATTAATTCCCTATTACACATTTGGACCATTTGCTAACTTCACTCTGTAAGTCATACTGTAATGTATTCTTGTAGCCACTTTTAACTGATGATATTGATGGCATTTATTCTCATGTAAAAATATCGAGATAAAAATCCATCTACCAAATTTAATGTCTAACAATGATACTAGTGTTTTAATCTGAATATCTTAGGTTCATATTTATTTTTAGTCAGATGAGATGACTAAAGTAGGCAGATGAGAACTTCAAGGTCATTGTTGTCTACATAGTAAATTTGAGACAATCTATGTTACATATGGCCCTGTCCCAAATACAAAGAACCAAACTGTAACAAGAAAATATTTTTATAATAATGTATGTTCTTATAATACACATGATTGTATAAAATATCATATTTTATTTTGTTTATTATTTTACCTTTCTCATGCTTTGATTTACATCAAAAGATGTTGACTAGATTTTTATTGATTATATACTTTGCTTTAAACACTTTTAAATGTTTCTAAATGTAATATTGTACCAATATAGTGGCATACATATGAATTTTTATTTCTGTGGTCTGGTTACAAAAATTGAGAAAATCTTTTCATTTCCTGTAATATCAATATAAAATAGCATTATTAAACATTAATTTTAATTTCAGCATTTAGGCTAGTGATCATTAACAATAAGCAAGATTTTTTCTCATTTACTGATTGTACTATTTAAAAATACTTTTAATGTAATAACAAAAGCAGTCATTTTAGTAATGATGCTAAGAAGAAAAATTTTGTCTAGACATTGCTTAGATCTTGATTTCAATAGTAATTATTTTAATATTTAATTATTTGTTATTTCTCTTCTTTTCTACCTATAATTTCATTAACAATTGTGACATAATTTAGAAAATGTTTTTCATCATCAATAAGATGTTTGTTTTTCTCTTTCAGTTGTTGTTATTGTAAATTATAATAATATAATAATTTAGCTTCACGAACAAATCATACTTAATCATAATACTCAGTATATTTTAGCTATTCATTTACTCTTTCACAAAATCTACTTAGACTTTTTTATTATTGTGATCATTATTGTTTTTGAGACAGTGTGTCACTTTGTAACTCTCCCTGTCTTATAGTTCACTATAWGGAAGAGACTCTCCAGTGATTCAAGAGGTCCAACTGCTCCTGACTACTGAGTTATGATACTAAAGATGTATATCACCTTACCTTGCTTTATTTGGAACATATTTTTTCACAAATAATTTTACTGAGATTTATTTAGAATATTTTTGTCAATATTGATTTATCAGACTCCTGGGTCATTGATTGATGGCCGTTGAAAATCTGCTTCTCTAAGCCTGAATAATAGTGATAATCAAGGTAATTAGAAATAGACTATGCCAAAACAACTTAGAAATCCACAAAGAAAATGAAATAACTGAAAAGGACTGAGAAAATGCAGAAAATGTAAAAAATAATGAAAGTACAGATTTAACTTAAGATTTAAGAGAGCAAGGGAGCAGAAACTCTTCCCAAATAATGAAACAGGTGAGAAACAAGCAAACTTACCACAAGGAAAAAATCCAATTATAGTTGTCCTAGATTCATCTTTCCTGTTGCAATGATAAAATATCCCTTGGAAAGCAACTTCAAAGGAGTAAAGTTTTGTTTGGATTATGTCCCAATTAAAGTCTACCATCACAGGGCTGTAAAGACAGGAACTGAAGCAATTCATACCCGCATATTCATATCCACAGCTGAGAATAGAAGCAGAATGGATTCACACACTTCTGGTACTCAACTCACATTCTCCATGTTTAATACATTCAAGGACCCGAGTCACAGGGATGTTGCCACCCGCCGTTAATGTCACATCAATTAGTGCTGTCAGACTTCCACAGACATGCCCATAGTTCAATGTGATATAGAAAAAACTGTTTATTGATGAAAATTTTTTAGGTTATTCGACATTATACAAGTTGCCAAACTAGCCATCACAATAATTTTTGATCAAAGAGAATTTTTTTCAACAAACAGATAAGCAAAAAAGAGAGACATTTCACAATATAATACTATATGACTAAAAAGGAGGGAATCATACCATTGTGAGAAAGAGCACAGAGCTCCACTTGGTACCTGAGAATAAGAATCAAACTCAGTTCAATTTGGAGCCTCTTTGGCTAGCATGACTGAGGAGTGAGAGAGGGCCCAGGGAATCAGCCATAGAGAATGGAAGGGCAAGGCACTTAGAAACTGCAAGGTACAATTAACAGGTGTTTATGCTTAGATGTGGAAATGTATAGAGAACGAGTGTTAAGTCCTTTAGGCAAATCGCAGCTGAAAATGGCTTTGGAATTAGATATGGTTCAGCCTGAAATCCACAGGTAGATCAAATTGTGAAGTCACTTATCTGTCTTTTATCACTGTGGAAAAGGAGAACAATGATGTGTCAATGATGCACATAATATCAACAGCTGTGTCACTTTAGGAGAGTGACAAATGCTCACAGTATCTTAAAAGTAGAAAGACAATCCCTTTACCCATACCAGTCTCAATGTTGCCTGCTTGCTCCTCATACTCCCAAGGCTAAACTTATTATCAAAAAGATGTTAAAAAATAAAGAAATGATATTAAAAACTGAAAGAAAATTCCAGCAAACCCATAAATCAAACAAATATGATTAGTGCATAGCTTTTATCATAAGTCTTAAAAGCTGATAAAGTGTATAATGATATATTTTAATCATAAAAGAAAATACTTACCTCCAAGAGTTATCTTAATATTAATAATTGATGAAGTAATAAAGGTGTTGCAATAAATATACAAGTGAAGGAATTCATGACAATTAAGACATCATTGCAGAAGATAATTGAAGGAATACTAAAAACAAAAACACAAATAAAGTCTCAAAGATGCAAACACTTTGAAGTACAAATTACATGAGAAGAAATTATGAAAAAAGACAGCTATGGATGTCTCTTTGTTTTTATGTCAAAACAAAATGCTATTAAGCAATCCCTAGTACTAATAAAGGAGGAAGAAAAGAGCAAATCAAAATGCAACCAATCAAAACACCAACCAGGGAAATTGTAAGATTAGAAAACATCTCTCAACAGTATGCCTAAATCTATATATTTCCAATAAAAAATAAAGACATGACTGGATGCACAGCCTAATACAATGGATTCAAGGTGCTCTTGTTTCCAAGAGACAGGAAACATAGGTAAAAATATCCACACATAGAGAATAAAAGGATGGATGATAGTATATTAACTGGCTGGACATGAAAACAAAAAACAAYGAAGCTCATAGAGCACTTATAATTTCTCAATACTAGACTCAAAATCATCAGAATAGATAAAGAAGCAACTTAAAGGAAATCATAAATAAGATTGCTATGAACATAGTGGAGCATGTGTCCTTATTGCATGCCGGGGGATCCTCTGAGTATATGCCCAGGATTGATACCACACTCCTGGTAGGGACTTATGGGGAGGAGGAACCAGGAAAGAGAAAATCATTTGAAATGTAAGCAAAGAATATAGAAAATAAAACCAACCAGACAAACAAACAAATAAACAAAAAAGAGCAGGGTCCTCCGGAAGTGTTATGCCCAGTTTTCTGAGGAACCGCCAGAATGATTTCCAGAGTGGTTGTACCACCTTGCAATCCCACCAGCATTTGTGGAGTGTTCCTCTTTCTCCACATTCTCACCAACACCTGCTGTCTCCTGAGTTTTTAATCTTAGCCATTCTGACTGGTGTGAGGTGAAATCTCAGGGTTGTTGGATACAGAAAATGTGGTATGTTTATACAATGGAATACTACTCAGCAAGTGAAAACAACGAATTCATGAAATTCTTAGGTAAATGGTTGGAACTCGAAAATATCCTAAGTGAGATAACCCAATCACAAAAGAGCACACATGGAATGCGGTCACTGATAAGTGGATATTAGCCCAGAAGCTCTGAATACCCAAGACACAAATCAGATAATAAATAATTTCCAAGAAGAAGGAAGGAGAGGGCCCTGGTCCTGGAAAGGCTTGATGCAACATTGTAGGGGATTACCAGGACAGAGAAGTGGAGGGGATTGATTGGGGAACAGGCAGGGAGGAGGACTTATGGGACTTATGGGGAGGGGGAAACCGGGGAAGAGGAAACCATTTGGAATGTAAACAAAGAATATAGAATATTTAAAAAAGAAAAGAAAAGAAATTATAACAACTGTGAATATACATATACCAAATGGTGGGGTTCCCAATTTAAAAAAAAAAAAGGAAATACTAATAAACATAATAATAGCCTGGTTTTGAAATAAACCAGTGTTTATTGTCTTGATTTCACTACCCTCTTTTATCTTTAGATAAAGACCCAAACTAAATATAGCAAAAAAATCTTGAAAACTAAACTCTACAATATGCCAAATGGACATAAAGGAATACATCAAAATACCTTATTCAGCATATAAAGGCTATACCTTCTCACAAACCAATGGAATATTCTGTTAAAAAAAAACACATTTTTGGTTGCCCATCAACTCTTAACAAATACAAAAGAAATTGGAATGGTTCTTATATCTTATCAGAAGATAGCAAATAAAACTAGAAATCAATACCAAAGGAAAGTACAGAAACAGCCAAGTATGTGGATGTGAACAATACATTTTTTAATCAACAGTGAGGCACTGAATAAATCATTGAAGAAATTTTTGAAAAGTAGAATCAAAAGAGAATAAAAACACAATTTATGAGAATCAGTTTAGACAGTTTGAACAGGAAAGTTTATAGCTATGAAAACATTCATCAACATCCCAGAAAGATCTCATACTGAAAATCATAGTGTCCTTCAAGGATTTGGAAAAATAGCACACCCAATACAAAAGAATTGATGCCAAGAAATCATATATACCATGGAAGAAATCAATGAAATAGAGACTAAAATAACAATTCAAATAATCAAGGAGTGATTTTGAGGGGAACAAAAAGCAAGATTTATGAAACTATAATAAAACTCACCAAAAGAAACAGAAAAGATATAAATTAAT
>BDUI01010465.1:37137-56047 GCA_002335545.1 Apodemus speciosus
ATCTCGTAGTCTCCATTATTTTCCGGCGGAGTCCAGGAGTATGGCCGAGCTCCTGAGATTCTGTAAGCTTACCCTCTCTTTCTCTCAAGAGGAATAAAGCTTTTCTGCAGAAGAGCCTAATGTGTGTCGCGTGTTTCCTGCCGACGGGAAGATAGCGCGCGCCACAGTCCCCCCTCCCAGTCTGCCCTCAGACTGTTCTTCCCCCTCCCTGTCTCCAAGAGGATGTACCCACATCAACCCTACCTGACCTCCACACTCCCTGGGACCTCAAGGCTCTAGAGGGTTAGGCGCATTTCTTCTCACTGAAGACAGACCAGGCAGTCCTCTGCTGTATATGTGTTGGTGACCTCATATCAGCTGGTGTATGTTGCCCGTTTGGTGGTTCAGTGTCAGAAATTTCAGGGGTCCAGGTTTGTTGAGATTGCTGCTCTTACTGTGGGGTCACCCTCCTGCTCAGTTTCTTCCAGCTTTTCCCTAATACAACTACAGGGGTCCCTGACTTCAGTCCATTTGTTGGGTGTAAGTATCTACATCTGACTCTTTCTTCTGCTTGGTGGGCCTCTCAATGGGCAGCCATGCTAGGCTCCTGTTTATTAGCACACCATAGCATCAAAGATAGTGTTGGGCCTTGGGGCTTCCCCTTGAGCTGATTCCAATTTGGGCATGTCACTGGACCTCCTTTCCCTCAGTATCTTCTCCATTTTTGTTTCTGCAGTTCTTTTAGACATGAATAATTCACATCCCTCCACTTTATGTCCTCTCTTTTTACTGGAGGTAACATTTGAGTATCTTTGAATTCTACCTTTTTGGTAGGTGCATCAAAATGATGTAGGTGTAGAAATGAACAAAAAAGACATTCACAYCAGAATCTTCTTTCAACTTAAATTGCCCCACTAATGTGTTATCTTTGGAAGATGTAGGGTTGGACATCAGAGACAAGAAAGCAGCAACATACTGACTGTAAAGCTGTATCCTATTCCCTCTTCCTTCATAAATAGAATTTCAGTTCAACCAATATGCAGAGAACCACAGAAAATTTTCAGTATTAGAATCATACTCCCTTCCAAGCTGACTGGTTTTGGTCTTATGCACCATCTTGAATGAGGAAGGAATAAAACCTCTTTTTAGCCAATCTGTAGCCCCAAAACAGATCAATTGAATATTGAAACAATTACCACCTGGTCATTTGTCTCTTTGTGTGTGTGTGTGTGTGTGTGTGTGTGTGTGTGTGTGTGTGTGTGTGTGTGCGTGTAAGTCAGAAATCGACATAAGCTTTCTTCCTTAGTCATTCTATACATTATATTTTTAAATTGTATGTGTATGGTATTTTGCTTGCGTGTATATGTGCACCTGGTGGTCATGGAGACTAGAAAAGCATATCAGATTCCCTGAAACTGGAGTTATAGAAAGTTGTAAAACACTGCGCTGGAAACACTCCAGAAGAGCAGCCACAGTGCTTGTAACCACTGAGGCTTCTTTTCAGCACTTGACCTTTTTTTTTTTTTCTTAAAGAAATAGTCTTTCGTTGACAATTGCCCCTACAGCTGTCCAGCAAACCCCAGACATCCTCCTGTCTTCACCATTGCAGCATGAGGATTTGGGGAGCCTGCTACCAGTCAGACTTCTTATGTTGTAGTTGGAAATCCAGGTTTTCATATGTTCATGGTAAGCCCTTGACCAACTGAGCCATCTCTCCAGTCTTCTCAGCAATACTTTAAACTTGGACATTCTCCTTTGCAAGAGGATGTTCCTTTGGCACCTAAGGAATGGGCTTTGCCTTCACATTTAATGTACCCTGGGGAGATCATTCAGGGCAAATCCTGTATGGGCTGCAGCATCTGGGTGAGTCACAAAGTTTGTTGGGGCTCCCTGTTCCTCTCTGCCTCTTAGAGAGTTGTAATTGTTGCATGCCACCTTATCCCTACAGAAACATAGACTCAGGTTTAAAACACCAGAGGTTCAAAATGTTAGAGCCAGAAGTGTCAGGCCCAGTTTTCTGAGGAACCGCCAGACTGATTTCCAGAGTGGTTGTACCAGCTTGCAATCCCACCAGCAGTGGGAGGATTCCCTGGCATGCAATAAGGACACATGCTCCACTATGCTCATAGCAGTCTTATTTATAGTAGTCAGAAGCTGGAACCCAGATGTCCCTCAATGGAGGAATGGATACAGAAAATGTTGTATATTTAAACAATGGAATACTATGCAGCAAGTAAAAACAATGAATTCATGAAGTTCTTAGGCAAATGGTTGAAACTGGAAAATATCCTAAATGAGTTAACCCAATCACAAAAGAACACACATGGAATGCAGTCACTGATAAGTGGATATTAGCCCAGAAGCTCTGAATACCCAAGACACAACTCAGATATCAAAGAATTCCCAAGAAGGAAGGAGAGGGCCCTGGTCCTGGAAAGGCTTCATGCAGCAATGTAGAGGATTACCAGAACTGAGAAGTGGGAGGGGGTTGATTGGGGAATGGGCAGAGGGAAGAGGGCTTATAGGATTTATGGGGAGGGGGGAATTGAGAAAAGGGAAATCATTTGGAATGTAAACAAAGAATGTAGAAAAAAAAGGCCTTAAGTGATTCTTTGCATGATAGTCCCTCATTGTCAGTGTTTGACTGGCTCACTTCCCAACTCAGAGGACAGATATTCCATTGATAAAAGTCTATTTTAAGATAAAATTGGAATCTTTCTCATCCATAAAATCAAACAGAAATACCTTCTTGCGGAAGATTTTTGAACTCTTTTCATTGCCTGTCCATGTGACCTTGAATGACTTTGTTTCTGTAACACTGTATGAACTCACACAGTCATAGTGAACATTCCAAGTGAGCTCCTTGTGGCTTCCATGTGCCAGCTTGTTTGATATGTGTCCCTCATATGATTAATACTACAGCCTTATAGATCTATGAATCCTGCAGAGGCATAGTCGTGGGGCTTGGTAGTGACTATGCTCCTAGAGTTTTAGGTCCTCATCCTGATTTTATACCCCAACGGTTCATTGCTTTTGAATACAGCTAGCCCTTAGATACTTGCTTAGGTACTTGAGAGGATTTTCCTTGGGTGGAAAAGCAATGGCTTCATTTGTGTGTCACCTGTTTCAGCTTCGGAGAGACAAAGTAAAAGTAGCCTCTTTATTCTTGCCCTGGCATCTTTCTCATTAGAGTTTTATAGTCTATTTTTATTATATTCTTTCCCATTTCCCTAACTCCTGCTAGATTGTCTGCTCCCAGGCCATTCAACTTCACGTTCTTTTTTTTTCTTTTAAAACAACAACAATAATAATAACTTAATATAAAACAAAACAAGTCAGTAAAATGATGGTGTCTGATTTTGATGACCAACTACTCCTGAGCGTGATCCTGCACAGGAATATGCCTAACTTTTCTGGTCTCATTGTATTGGTAAAAGAAAAGAGTCCACAAATTTTTCTCTCTTTTAGAAACTTGTTTATAAATAGTTTCACGGCTAGGGATGTACCTTAACGTTTATAATTGCTCCTTTCTGCTGGAATTTTGTCCTTCTTGAGCTCAGGCAAGTCTTGTTATTGCTTAGCCCTAGCTGGTATGTCATCATCAACTCCTTCTCAATTATGCTCAGAGATTTACAGAAAAGGTGATATAAAGAGCTTAAAACCCATAGAGGGGAGACAATTAAAACAAAGAAAAACAACCAAAACATTTTCCAATCACAAGAAAGCAAGCATGCATATGAACTCACAGAAAATGTAATAGCATGCTCATGATTCTATCTTAAGTCCCTAAAGAATCCATTAGAAAATTCTTAGAACTAATAACTAGTTTAATAATTGATATAAAGCCAATATACAAAAATCCATAACCCTTCTCTATATCAGTCATGAGCATGCTCAGAAAAATTTCAGAAAAAATTCACAAGTGTTGGATATCAGAGACAAAGACCAAGGGAAAACTGCCAATGAGCTCAATCAAAGGAAATGAGAGTCTCTCCAATGAGAACTGTAGACACAGCAGGGATAGAAGAAGGCATTACAGATAGATGTCTTCCCATTCTCATAGACTAGCAGAATAAAGATTGTGAAATGGCTATGCTAAAAGAAACAATCTATAGATTCAATGCATTAGCCCTCAAAATTTAAATTTTTTGGACTACAATAGAAATCTTGGAATTCATATAAAGTACAAAATAATATTAACATCTAAAACTCTCCTAAACAGAAAAATCAACATTAGAAATAGCCTACTAAATTACCTCAAGTAATTACAATTATCTCAAGTAACTAAAGTACAATTTACTTCATGTAAATTACAAAGCAGCCACAAAGTCATAAGACAGACACTTGGATTAGAGTACCCAGAAGTTAATCCAAATCACTGTAGCTGCCTTATTTTTAACAAAGTTATCCAGAACATATATTGGAAAAAAGCAGATTGGAATAAATGCTTCCAGGAAATTTGGTTAATAAATCTGGAAGAAATTTGAACCTCGCACAAAAAAATTTTCAACATGAGCCAAAGACTTTACTCTATAACCTGCACGTTAGACAGTTCTAAAGAAAAACAATGTAAAAATTCATCACTGTACAAACAGTCATGGGCATTTTAAAAATCATTAGGCTAACACAGTAAATAATCTCATGAATTAAGATGTTTGGTTACATGATATTAAAAAGCCAATACATAATAGGGAATACAAATATCACAGATAGCATGAACATGTGTGTGTGTGTGTGTGTGTGTGTGTGTGTGTGTGTGTGTGTGTGTATTTGCAAACTACAAATTGGTTTGATTAGGAGGATTTCTAAAAACAAAATACAAATGATAAACATTTGGGAGGAGGCCCAAATGTTTAACTACTAGAAAACATGAAAATTGAAATTTTACATTATGGGATGCAAACTAGTAGTATCACTGTTAGGGATAGTATGATTTCTTGAAGAAGAAGAGGAAGAGGAAATTGCATCTAGAAAGGGAACTGCCATCTTACCTACCTATAACATTTCTACTTCTCTGTATACACTTTAGAGTCTATTTTAACATACCACAGAGATAGTTGAAAATATATCTCCATAGCTACATTATTCACAGGACACAACCAGTCTAGATGTACATCAGTACATGAATATATGGAGAAAATATGGTTATCTGATATAATGCAATTTTGTTGAATAGAAGAGTGAAATGATATTTAGGAGAATGTGGGAAGGTGATTAAACTGCTAACCGTTATATTAAATGAAATAACCAAGTAACTTTAATCAAATGAAGTAAGACAGAAAATACTGAACATTTTTTCTAGGTATGGGATAACATGTATTTTTGTGTGTGTGTGTGTGTGTGTGTGTATGTGTGTGTGTATAAAACAACTTATTACATGCATATTTTTGAGGAGAGAAAGAAATATTTATAAAACTAGAAAATGGCAAACATAAGAGATAAGAGTATTCTTTAAATATTTAAAGCAGAATAATGTAACCTGTGTGACATGGAAACAGAAGGAGAAACAATCTATAAGAAAATACAGAACTACCTAGGGAATGTTTGGAAGAAGTAGTCGGTGAGGGGACATTTTGACATATATTAACATATTCATGTAAGAACATTATAAAAACATCCTATTATAGTGTATGATAACTTAAGATTGTTCAAAGTGAATAAATTATAAACTCATCTATGTTTTTGCAACATAGATTGTGATTTCCATCCATTGTGTTTTCCAGTTTGGAATGCTTTTTTCACTTTGTTTTTGTGATAATCTCCATTTTTATACTTACATTGTCTAATAGAGTAAACAGTAGTTATGTTTATGGACTTTAACTAAAAATGGAGGTAATCAACTTAGAACAGAATAAAATATATGTTATATAATCAATTTTATTAGCTGTTTGGATTATTCAATTTGCACTTAAATAGTACCATCGTTCCTATGTCATAGCAGACATCTAGACAACATCATTTCATACAACAAAAGAGTCACAGAAAAATGTCACACTAGAACTGGTAGAGAGTATAAAAATTCCACAGGTCCTAATAGATCTGGTATGTAGTTATATATGGTAAATGGATATATATATATATATAGTAAAATTATAAAACTGTTGAATGTGGTCAGTTTTTGAATTTAGATGATAAAAGCATGTTTTAGTATCAGATATTCACAAGTTGTGGTTGATACTGTGAAAAATATAGTTTGAGAAGAATGGCTGCTAAGTTGCTATTTATATATTATATATTGAAAGAGACATCTGTTTAAACAAATCCTTAAAATTCAGAAAAAGACTTGAAATGTTATAAATTATAAAAACAAAAATTCATTACAGTTAATTAATTATTCTTTTAATCCATATAGATTGATATGAGATGAAATAATTATATCACCTTGGAAATTCCTCTAGAAATAAAAAAACAATTATTTAAAAGAATAGCTGAGTAAGTAGAGGTAGACAACCTTTATGAAAAAAGTGCTACAAGATATAATTGATATAACTGATATCTCACAAATGATGTGTGAAGAAACTCTAGAAACTAGATAAGGGGTCATCCTATGTGAATATAAAACAAAAGAGAATTTTGTGTTTAGATATGGATCTTATGTCCTAAATATTCCACAAGAGACTAAGAATTAAGATTGTGTATCATATTCTTTTAGTCAGTACTCATGACACACATCTCTGTTTCCTGGTTTTCTGATATAGATCACCTTCCACCAGTTCTCTTAATTTACATTTTCAGGTTCATTTTAAACATTAAGTATAACTTCCTGTGCCTCTCCTATTGCTCTTCATTTATTTTATACTTATCTATCATTTTATCGGACAATTATTTTCTTTCTTCGATTAAACATGCAGTGTAACATATTGACAAGTGCATGGAGAAGTATTTTATTTATTATCATTCCTGACAGTCATTTAATTCTTTAATTATTCACTCTCCATATCAAAAATTTATATTTGAAAAAAGAAAATGATAAAATTTATTTATGTATATGTAAGATAAATTGAGTATTTTCAGTGTGTGCTTAATTTTAGGTGAATTGCTAAAGTCAGGAAAAAGATTCATAATAATTCAGAATATTACCTACAAAATAGAAGTTCTTTTCTTATGAAAAAATCATATGACACAGCATTCAAAAGCCTCCACCCTGGTAGTAACCATTACTGTCCCACAGCACTTTGCTTTTTAATATTTTTCCCAGGTCATTGCTTCAACTCTTCCAAATTAACTTCAAAGAATATAATTAGCAAAGATTCTTTGTCAAGATATTTTCACAAAAGAATAACAATGACAACTTCATTTTAACAGGAACTGTCATGAAGACTATTTAAATCTGGAAGAAATGAATGAAAATAGCTATTATAATCCTTAAATTAGTTTTAATTTTACAAACATTATGTAAGAATAATAATGAGGTGAGAATTATGGGATAGTTGTTAAGTGTGTGTCAATATTTCTGCCTCAGGAACTTAGTTCTAAAATTAATCAGGTCTAGTACATTTAACATGTGTGTACTTATACATTTAACATGTATAAGTACACACTCCCACCAGCAGTGGAGGACGTTCCCCCTTGCTCCAAATCCTTACCAACATGAACTATTAATTGTGTTACTTATTTTAGACATTTTCTGAGGTAAAAAATGGAATATTAAAGTACTTTTGATTTTCATTTTCTGGATGGATAAGTATGTTGAACATTTCTTTAAATGTTTCCCAGCCATTTGAGATTCCTCTATTGAGAACTCTCTGTTTAGATATGTATACATATTTTTTAAAACAAATGGACTATTTGATCTTGAATTATTTATAATTTTGGTTAATAGGCCTCTACAAGATTTGAAATTGGTAAAAATCTTTTCCCATTCTGTTGGATGTTTCTTTGTCCAGTTGAAAGTGTTTTTTGCCTTACTGAAAATTATCAGTTTTATAAGGTCCCATTTATTAATTCTTAATCTTAGGGCCTGCTCTGTTAGTCACCTATTCAGAAAGTTGTCTTCACTATCAATCTTTTCAAGGCTGCCTGCAACTTTCTCTTCTGCCAAGTGCAGTGTGTCTGTGTTTAAGTTGAGGTCATTGATTCAATTTGCCTTGTGTTTTGTTCAGGGCAATAAAAATGGATCCATTTGTATTCTACATACAGACATCCAGTTAGACCAGCAACATTTGTTGAAAATGCTTCCTTTTGTCCATTTTCTGTTTCTAGCATCTTTATCAAAAATCAGGTGCCCATAGGTATATAGATTTACATCTAGATTTTCTATTTAATTCCATTGGTCAATCGTTCTGTTTTTATGCTGATACCATGTAGTTGTATTACTATTGGTCTGCAGTATAGTTTGAAATCAGGGGTGGTGATACCTCCAGCATTCTTTAATCGATTTAAACTATTTTCCCATATGAAGTTGAATAATGTTCTTTTAAGGTCTATAAAGAATTTTGTTGGAGTTTGATGGAGATTGCATTGAATCTGTAGGTTGCTTTCTGTAAATGTCCACTTTTCTATGTGATTCTTACTGATCCATGAGCATATCCATCTTCTGAGATCTTCAAATTCTTTCTTCAAAAAGAGAAATTTGCATCTCTAATATTGATCTTTTCCTTGCTTTGATAGAGTTACCAAACTGTATTTTATATCTTTGTAGATATTGTAAAGAGTGTTATTTTCCTGATATCATTCACAGCCCATGTGCCATTTGTAAATACCGGAGCTGCTTACTTAATCTTATATCCTGCTACTTCCCTGAAAGTATTTATTGGCTGTAGGAGTTACGCAGTGGAAATTTTAGGGTCATTTATTACCATATCATCTGCAAATATACATCAACTTTTCCCTTTCCAATTTATATCATCTTGATATACTTCAGTCATCTTATTGCTTTAACTAAAACATCAAGTACAATATTTAATATGAATAGAAAGATTAGCGAGACTTACCTTGTTTCTTTTTTCAGTGGGATTACTTTGAGTTTCCCTCTTTTTAATTTGAAGTTGACTATAATCTTGTTGTAAATTGTTATCTTTCAGTATATCACTTTTATCTCTAATCTCTCCAGTAATTTTATCATGAAGAGGTATTGAATTTTGTCAAATGCTTTTTTTTTTTTTGGCATATAGTGATATGAACATGCCTTCTGTTTTCAGGTTTACTTATATGGTGGATCACCTTGACTAATTTTTAATACATCGAACCATTCCTGAATCACTTTTGCTCTTGGATTTAATTTGTGAGTATTTTATTGAGCATTTTTGAATAAATGTTCCTGAGGCAGACTGGTCTGTAATTCATTCTCTCTCTCTCTCTCTCTCTCTCTCTCTCTCTCTCTCTCTCTCTCTCTCTCTCTCTCTCTGGTTTTGTAAGACTAGGTTTCTCTGTGTAAACCTGAGCTGTCCTAGAACTCTCGCTTTGTAGATCAAGCAAGACTCAAACTCACAGGAATCTGCATGCCTCTGCTACTGGGCTAATGGGATTAAAGACATGTGCCATGCACATAGTAGAGCACATATTCTTGTCATACGGTGTAGCATTTTTTAGGTATCTTCCCAGGAGTAGTACAGCTGGATCTTCAGGTAGAAATATTTCCAATATTCTAAGGAATCCCCAGATTGATCTCCAGTGTGGTTGTACATGTTTGCAATCCTATCAGGAGTGGAGGAATGTTTCCCTTTCTCTACATCCTCACCAGCATATGTGTTCACTTCAGTTTTTGATATTAGCCATTTCAATTGGTGAAAGGTAATTTTGATTTGCATTTCCATGATGACTTAGTACTTTGAAATTTTCTTTAAGTGCTTTTGTTTAGCCATTAAAGTTTCCTGTGTTGAGAATTCTCTGCTGAGAATTCTCTGTTTAGCTCTGCAACCCAGTTTTTAATTGGGTTATTTGATTTTTGGAGTACAATACCTCGAGTTCTTTATATTTTGAATATTAGCCCTCTGTCACATATAGGGTTAGTGAAAATTTTTCCCCAATCTGTAGGCTGCTGATTTGTCCTCCTGAAAGTGTCCTTTGCCTTACAGGAGCTTTTTCAGTTTCATGAGGTCCTACTTATCAATTGTTGATCTTAGAGCTTGAGCTATTGGTGTTCAGAACCAGTTGTTTTCATGTATTTAGTTAACCTCCATGGTTTACACTTTCTTCTAACATCTTTCTGTAGGGCTAATTTGTAGATAGATATTGTTTTAATTTGGATTTACCTTACAATATTTTATTTTCTCCATTTATGGTGATTTAAAGTTTTGCTAGGTATGGTAATCTGAGAAGACATCTGTAGTATATTAGAGTCTGCCACACATTTGCCCAAATTGTTTTGTTGATGATTTTAGAACCTCCAATGAGAACTTATGTATATTTCTACTAGGAATGCCTTTGTATGTTACACAGTCTTTTCCTTTACTTCTTTTACTATTCTTTCTTTTTCTTGTATATTTGAACTTTTGTGGGAATATTATGTGCGTGGGGGGTGTTTTCTTTACTGGTCCAATCCATATGATGTTATGTATGTTTCTTGTAACATTATAGGCATGTTCTTCTCAAGGTTGTGGAATTTTTATAACTTTTATATTGAAAATATTTCCTGTAATTTTGGGCTGGTATTCTTCAAATGTCTCTATTTCTATTACTCATAAGATTTGTTTCTTCATGGTGTCCCCATTTTCCAAGGTTTTTGTGTCAGGAAGTTGTTTTTTTTTTTTAGATGTAGCATTTTTTTACTGACTTATTCATTTCTTCTATCCTATCTTTGATGCCTGAGATTCTTTCTTCTATCTCGTGTTCTGGTGATGAAGCTTGTCTATGTGGTTYCTATTTGCATTCTTAAATTTTTCATTTCTGGTTGTCTTTCAGTTGTTCTCTTTATTGCTTATATCTCCATTTTCATGTCTTGAATAGTAATATTTTTTCCTTCTACTTTTTTTCTTGTTTGTCTTTATGGCATTTATTCTTTTCCCTCAATTATTTATTTGTGCTTTCCTGGGTTTCTTTATGTCATTTATTCACTTCTTTTAAATGACCTCTATCATCTTCATATTGCTGGTTTTAAGGTCTTTTTTTCTTATGCTTTTGCTATGTTAAACTTTCAGATCCTACTGTAATAGTTTAGTAAAGCTCTGGTGGATACATATTGACTTGGCTGTTTTGATTATTTTCTTAAGMTAGTATTTAAACATCTGGTTTTGGTTGATTATAGAAGTAGGTGTTGATTTCTGGATTTGACTAGGTAGGGTAGAAATTTTGTTCTTTGTTTTCTGTTTTTTCTCTGTTTTTTTATAGAGTGTGTGCTGGCTGAATAATGCCTGTTTCACTGGCTGCTCAGTTGTTGTGTTCATGAGGGAATGATTGCTGGTCTGGGACTCAGGGGATGGGGAGATATTTGGGAGATTATCTTAAACACACTGTCTTCCAGATTACCATGAATCAATGTAGCTTTTTATATTTCATATTCATTTATTATTGTTTTATTGATTGATGAGAAGGATCAAATTGATTAATTCAAACAGGCTAACTATATACTTTTTATGAAGCTACAAATTGAGCTGCTTCTAAATCTTTTAAAGGATAAAGGCAGACTGAGTAGACAAAATAATAACAGGATTTTCTTGTACCTTCCGTGTAAATTGTTATGATACCATAGATAGATACTAAGTTGTACTTCTTATTTTTTATTTATGCATTCTTTCTTCTAAGTAGCAGTAGTTTTGTCTTTTATTTTTAAGTTAAATTTTACTTTTTACTTATAACTGATAACTGTCCCTAGCCCATTTCCCACAATTGTTTACGAATACTCCCCTCACCTTCTCATCTGAACAGGTTAGGCCCCCCTTTATATCCCCCCAGGCGCATCAAGTCTCTGCAAAGCTAGGAGTTTCCTCTCAAACTGAGGCTGTAAAGACTGATCAGCACACACAGGCCATGACTTTTGGGTTAACCCTCACTCCAGTTGTTCAGGAACCAAATGAAGACCAAGCTACATCTGCTACATATATGCAGAGAGGCCTATGTCCAGCCAGTGTATGTCCTTTCGTTGTTGATTCAGGCTCTGAGAGCCCCCAAGGTTCCAGGTTAATTGAGTCTTTTGTTTTTTTCTGTGAAGTTCCTACAACTTTTGGGACTTGCAATCCTTCTTTCTATTCTTCCAAAAGAGTCCTCAAGCTCCATACACTGTTTGGCTGTTTAATGAATTTAATGAATCTAAGGTGTGTGTGTGTGTGTGTGTGTGTGTGTGTGTGTGTGTGTGTGTGTGTGTGTGCGCGCGCGCGCGTGCGCGCGCGCACGCACGTGCACATGAGAATGTGTCTTTGGATAAATGTCCTTTCTAGGAAAATCAAAATTTTAGTAGGTTGTTCTGCTTGGTGATAGATACTTATAAGTACTAGGAGGCTGAAGATGTTCCTGTTGACCATAGTGTGGTTTTCTATCTTACTCACCAAATGAATTATCTAGAGGAAAGATAATATTATCTTATCTGAGCTTCAGACCAATAATGTTTGATGTCTTCTATTCAGAAATCACCTTGTTACCAATACTGACTGTGAACTTGTAGCAAATTGCTCACTCTTCACAAACATTCATCAGTATGAATTTGACTGTTCCACATATACACACATGGGTTACCTCCTTTTAACATCTGAAGATAATAAACACTGGGGCTATCCAGGGGGTATCCGTGACTCTTCCAATAGCATAAAACAGTTTAGTGTTTACTAAGAGCATTCCAGTCAAAGATAGTCATCATAAATTAATGATGGAACTGCAGAATTCATCTGTTTAGTAACATTGTCACCACTGGAAAATATTAATTTTACATTACTTACATGGTAGAGTCTCTGATGCTGTAAACAAACCCACTGCCCAGCAAGCCATATGCAACTATGGCTGAGATAATTACACACAACACTTATTTTTTCATAACAATAATAAATAATTTCTCAGTCTAAAGACAAATTGATTCRTGTTGCACACAAGAACAAAGGTGTTATTCAAGCCAATTTTAAAAAGGATTGAATTCTAGCATCTACAATTAACTCTACTCATCTTGTCTAAGAGGACATTATTTTCAAAGAGAAAACAAAGTTTTCAGCACAGTAGTTGTTGAAGTTATATTGAATAACAGGGCAGTGCAGGACACAAACAGTGCTTACTCACTTACATTGTACATCAAGTTAGAAATTGTGATAGGAAAGAAAATGACTTTAGTATGATTTTTTATTGTTACTATACACGTGGCATTGCAGAGCCTGCTGAAACTGCCATGCTGCCTCAGACTGACCTAGGTGACCGTTCTCTCCAATCCTATTCCATGTTACCTTCTGTAGAAAAATCTGTTAACTCCATTTTAGGTGTGTGTRTGTGTGATAGTAAATTGTTTCTCATTGAGTCACTTTTGAATTTATTATATTGTATTTATCAGCATTTTTGAGCGTATTTATTTCACTTATGCAATAAAACTGTCATTATAAAACATCTTATGTTCGTACCAGCCTTGTACTTCTTGTGTTTGCTGTGTCTCTTGGTTTTATTAAGAGGCCACAGTCAATGGCTGATCTCTATAGTCAATGACTATTTCTAGGTTTGTGAATTGTACTGTATGATATCAGCATAGTGACAAATTCGACACAGCACATTTCTTATAATGTATCATGAAGCATGTCTCTTTGTTTTGTACTTACTGTGGATTTTAGAAGATTCACCATACAGTGAAGTTCTTTTCTTCTTTACTGAATGAAAATCCCTAACTTTCTACTTAAAGGAAATACTTAAAAATATTCTCTTTGACTTATTAAAATTGCCAATTTTCCTGCACACTGTAGTCATTATTAAGTAAAATTATGGGTACTTACACAAAATTGCCAACAATGAATCTGACTACTAAGCGGCGACATATACCATTGCTATAATACACAAATGGAAAACAATTTTCCAAAGGAAGGCAAAGAAGATTGATGTAAAAATTCATTCCACTATCAGAATGGCATGCCATTTAAAATATGCGAATTGATTATTACTGGAAATTCCAGGTTAATATTTCTGGACCATTGTTAACAGAAAGCAAAATGGTAGATAAGAATGGGCTTCCACATGTTGCTTAATAATTGTACTCTACTCATATTTAATACAAAATTAATATTTACAATTTTAATATATTCGAGGATTCAAGTAAAATTTTTACTACTAAAGGGGAAGAATGACTAGCGGCAAGCTGATTCTCTCACTGTGGGAAGTATTCGTGAATACCAGGGAAGTGGAAAGAGGCTAAATGTTGTTTAAACAGGTGCACTCATATATTTTGGAATTAAAAGTATATGTGAAATCGTATACATGTATCTCACATACATAAACTTATAATTAGTGGAATTGTTTGAATTATTTCTCCCTTAGAGCCTTATCTTACTGAAAAACAAATGTCTACAAACTAAGAGTGCATAAGCTTAGTAAATTCCTGTGATATTTGGGAGATCAGGTCCACATCGTAGTGTTGCTTAACAGATGACAGAAGAAATATAGGTGAATCTCCAAGTATGAGGAAATTTTGGTCACTAAGCATAGCGATTTGGTAACTAGCTGCTGCTTTTATGGTATTTAAAGACTGTGATATGGGAGGTCACTACTTTACTTCCAGGTCATACCTGTAATAAAACCTCTTTGAGCAGCTTCATGACAAGTGTTAACATACATCATTGCAATGWCCTCAGTAACCTTCTAAGCCATTTGTAAAACATGCTAATAATCTTAAGGTAAATACAAATTTTCTTGTGGAAGACTTTCTTCCATATTATCATTCTTTTTTTTCACATTCTCATGGATGCTTTTATATATCCAGAGACTTCAAAAACAGACCACGTTCTCTTTATTCATTTAAATCCCTTTCCTTATATTATATTGGAAATTGCACCAGAATTCCTATTTTCTTTTTTCTTTTTTTTTAATTTTCTATATTCTTTGTTTACATTCCAAAGGCTTTCCCCTTTCCCAGTTCCCCCCTCACCATATGTCCCATAAGTCCTCTTCCCTCNAAGGCTGCTATGAACATAGTGGAGCATGTGTCTTTATTGCATGCAAGAGAATCCTCTGGGTATATGCCCAGGAGTGGTATGACAGGGTCCTCTGGAAGTGTCATGCCCAATTTTCTGAGGAACCGCCAGACTGATTTCCAGAGCGGTTGTACCATCTTGTACTCCCACCAACAGTGGAGGAGAGTTCCTCTTTCTCCACATCCTTGCCAGCACCTGTTGTCTCTTGAGTTTTTAATGTTAGCCATTCTGACTCTTTACTGATTCTGTGTCTAGGGTAGACCTAGGCACAAACTCCTAATACCACACAAAATACTCCCATCTCTGTTTATCTACAGGTATATTGTTTCCTCATTTAAAATAAAGTTCATTTGTTTTAAGTGGTATTTCTATMATAGGTATAATAATGTTAAAGCTCTTTATCGCATTTCACTCACTAATAATTATTTGTATTTTATTCTATATTAATTTAGTGTGTTGCTAATAGTTAAGATTTAAAGAGCTAAATGGAATAAAAAATAATTTGGATCAGAATTAAATTCTATCTCCAATTAATTTCAGATGGTTGAGGTGTTATAGGAGTGGGAGAAGTGTCTGTTTTTTAAAAACAGAAAGAAACCACAGTATGCCCGACTTCAAAGTTATTGGTGGGAGGGAGACAATTGGAAGGGAACAAGCCATCTTTTGCCAAAAACAGTGAGGTTTTCAAGTCCTATCCCACTGTAGCCACAGATGGCATTTATGGGAAACCACAGGAAACAGTGACAGACATATTCTTAAAGCTGGAAAGGACTTCAATTCTAGTATGTTCACCAATGGGTGAAACTGTGAAATTTAAAGGAAATAACTTCAACAAGCTTGCATTTAATCGTGAGTTGAGATGTGGAACTAACTATATGTAATTTGATAGTATTTGATTTCTTATGTAGGCATTATTAGGTGTGGCTGACTCCAGGAAGTCAGTTTTGTTTACTGTTAAATTAGGGTCAAAGGAAAGGGGGGAAAAGATTAATTTTCTTAAATTTAGTAAAACTATGTAAGCCAAAAAGGTGAATTTGATAGAAATAAAAAAAACATACTAAAAGATTATGTTCAGAGATATGTCAAATGGATCCTAAAGGCAATTTAACTGAAAGCAAGATTTGAGGCCAATTGTGGTAAGCCAAAGGAAATCTGATCACAAAATCAAGTGTCAGTATGGATGCCTGGGCAAAGAAGGGGACACACTCTTCTCTGTATATTTGAAATAATCAGGTATTAAATATTTCATATCATCATAACATGTGATAGGGAAGGAAAAGATTGGTTTGTTTGTACGAGCATAGGAACCAGAAAACGTCACAGTTAATAGTAAAACAAGTTTCTGGAAACAGTCTGTAAGTATATTAAGCATGTGCCATAATTGTATAAGAACAGTAAATGGGGTCGAATCTTGCTGCTTCCAAATTCTACGTTTGCTGTATAAAATGTGGCATTGTCTGACTGCTATCACTCCTTTAATAGAAATTTTGGTAATATGGTCAATTTCTGAATATTAACTCAAATTTTGGAATGTTCATTAATTAATGAATGTTAACAATTTCTATAGTTATTTTATATATGTATAATTATTTACTTATCCAAACGTTTTTTTGACTTAAAAGAATTCTCTAAGGTGAAATTTAAGTGAAGTATATTAACTAGGTGGACCGAATCAGATATTTTAGACAAATTCCTGTGATTCAAAACACTAATGAAACAAACAAATTATATCCTAAGCATTGCCAAAACCTTCTCTTGTTTTGGGCTATCTTTCTTTTTTTAGGTTATTGATCCTAAAATTACTATTCACCTGATCTATTCAAAGCTATATATTCCCAAGTTTGTAAAATGTAATTTACCCACCTTTGATTATTACATAGTCAAAGAAAATTTAACTCCCATTTAATTGAGTTGCCACTTCACGAGATGGTTCATTGAATCATATTTAATAAAGAACATTATATTTTTCAATAGCCAAGCATTTTTGTTACTTACACTTAAATTGGGTATTAAGATTCGTAAGAGAGCTAGATCCCTGTGCTGGAAGGCCCCTACTATATTTAATGCTTTCTCAGACTCGAGACACATCAAGTTCTTGGCTTCAACAAACTTGCAATCCAGATACTGAACTGTTGAATTGTTACCCAATATCCAAAGAATAAATGGGTAATCAGCCAAAGTCCTGAAGAATAATAGCATATTGATTAGGCAGCTCTACAATCTTTCTTTGGATTATTGTCAAATAGACATTCTGAAAAATCAATGACAAACTGGGAGTCAAATAAAGGAAATCTTTACAGTGGTTTCATTGATTCTAAGAATGTGTTAATGGATTAAAGCCCATCAGAGGCCATAGTTTGGTGTTTTGATGCTGACTATAAGAGAAAAGGTAAAAACTTAGGTAAAGATTAAAAAGCAAAAATAAAATTATGTGGTTATTTCACATGTACAGCATTGTAAATCAATGTATATTTTTCTATATAACAGATTTCTTTCACAGACCTAGATTCTAGTACCTTTTATAAGTCCAGGTGATATTCTAACATTTACTATTTATTACAATGTATGTTGATTTTCTAAACTGGCTTCCCTATACTGCTTAATGAAACAACATATGTATATTTATACTTATATACTCATGCATGTTCCTGCAATTTATTTGAAAAATAAGCATATGTAATGTTTATTGTCCTAACTATAAAATGTCTACTCAGAAAAAGTTTACTGCAGAGTTTAAAATAGATACACAGGAAGTGGAAATTTCTTTTTGTGTTATGTGATGCAGTCTTAACTGATGTTTTACTGAGAAAGATTCACGTGATATTTTGCTGAAGCAGACTCATATGATGTTTTGCTAAAGCAAGGCCAATGAGAAGACACATGATGTTTGGAAAGCGTATAAGCAGAACCCAATAGACAGTGACTGGGTGCTTGCATAACTAGTTTTGCAATGTCTCAGCTGATCTTCCCTTCATTAGAGAGGAAGTACGGAGAAATTCTCCTGGCTTTTCTTTAGGTTCTGATCACTCACACTAACTCGTTCTGATTAGGCAGAGGCCTGGGTATTCTTACTGGATTGCCACAGCTGTAGATTCCTATTTAGTGACACTCTTTAAGTAGACTGTTGATATCCTGACAATGAAGGTTGGCATCAACCACAAGAAACTGTTCAAAACAGGTCTATATCGCCTTCCCTTGTCCTGTGTACCATCTTTACTCCCCTACCTTTGGGTGGTAGACTCTGAAGGGGTAGTGGAAGCATTTCAGAACACTTATTAAGTATGTTTTAAAAAACCTAAGCCTACACAAACACACACACACACACACACACACACACACACACACATATATATATATAAAAGAATCTAGCTCTAAATGTTATTTTCATGTCGGTGTTCTTTATGAGTATTATTAATGTTATTTTTATTGTCACATGACTATAGATACTATAAAATCTATATCTATATGTGCACAAGATATTTGTAAAGAACAAAAACAATTGGCTATTTTAAGAATGTTTCAACTCATGTGTCCTTATTACATGTTGGACCATCTTCTGGGTATATACCCAGGAGTGGTATAGATGTGTCCTCAGGTAGTAGTACTATGTCTAATTTTCTGAGGAACTGCCAGACTGATTTACAGAGTGGTTGTACCACCAGCAATGGATGAGTATTCCTCTTTCTCCACATCCTCACCAGAATCTGCTATCGCCTGAGTTTTTCTAGAATTTTTTTTTGTGTGGTTTTTCGAGACAGGGTTTCTCTGTATTAGCCCTGGCTGTCCTGGAACTCACTCTGTAGACCAGGCTGGCCTCGAACTCAGAGATCCGCCTGCCTCTGCCTCCCAAGTGCTGGGATTACAGGCGTGCGCCACCACCGCCTGAGTTTTTGATCTGATGGTAT
>BDUI01010466.1:13512-30316 GCA_002335545.1 Apodemus speciosus
AGGAGGAGGAGGAGGAGGAGGAGAGGGAGGGAGGGAGGGAAGGAAGGAAGGAAGGAAGGAAGGAAGGAAGGAAGGAAGGAAGGAAGGAAAGAAGGAAAGAAGGAAAGAAGGAAAGAAGGAAAGAAGGAAAGAAGGAAACAAACTCACTCACTCGGAGTTGTTTTATAAATGCCCAGAGTCACAAAGCTGGGATTCTGGCTTACAGAGTTTATACTCTTCATGCTATTCTGTGCTATTATTTGTACAGAGCCACATTTCCCAGYTATTTTTCTACTATGGTACCAATCCATAAGTGTTCAGTAAATACCTCCTGAAGGAAAGAATTCAACAATGTGTGTTGGACACTCTTTACTGAGTAGGAAAGTTTGTCCAAGCTGCTAGTATAAGAAGTAGTAGTATTCCATACTGCTGTGACTTTGCTTACAATAATACCTGTCACTGAGGAGACAGAGAACATTTGTGGAGTGGAAGAATCAGTATACAGGTAATGGGCCCTGCTTAGCAGATGTGGGAACTCAGCAGGCCATGTAGGGACCAAGGCTGGGGCAAGCATATCAGTTGGAGCTATAGAGATGGCCTAGGAACATTCAGTCTAGCTAAGGTATTCTGGTTGTATAGAAACAAGACAGCTAAACTTGTGGTCAAGGAACAAGGTGCTTTGTCAGCAGGAGAAGACATCCCAGCTATTGACAGTCACATTAATAGAGGTCTCAGCAGGTATACAGGACTAGCAGGAATCAAGGTCAAATAAGTAAAGATTTTTGAGGTTTCAGGCAGTAAAATTCAGGGTGATTGCAGAGAGCCAGGAGTACTATTGCCAGTCTGGACTCCCCTCCTGAATCTGGCCTTTCTTCTTGATAGTGTGTAGKACCTAAGTACTAAGGAACATACTCAGGAAGAGCCTTTAGGTCAGGTTGAATCAGATGACACCCATGTCCATGTCTTGTCTGACTCCATTTGATAGGTGAGGAAATTCAAACCCCAATGAGAGGTAATTCAGTAACTAGCAGAGCTAGCACTAGAACCAGGCCCTGCAGAGTTTTTCCTACTTTCTTAGGTTTTATGTCAAAAATTAAAAGCTGATGGGAACTGTGGTACTGACAAGGTAGGAAAACTGAGGGAAAGGCTTTAATAGGTAAGATGGGATTTAATATGGAAGAGGAGGAGATGTACAGAAACACCTTGCAGGCCTGAGAACAGAAGGCTAGGCTGGATTTGGATAAGGAAGCTCCTTAGAAAATAACTATTGTCTACATTCTAGAATGTAGTAAGGTCCACAAGGGCAGTGTCCTTTTTAGTTTTATTGAAATATGATTTATGGAGAAGTACAACATGCTAAAAAATGAGCAGTAGTACTGAGTAAGAAGTAAAGGTTGTACCTAGATTTACCTGAGAATTTCAGGCTTCTCTTTCTGCAGAGCCTGGGAAGATATAGGACTGGAGACTCAAAGAAAGAACTCCTAAGATGCTCCTGTGTCAGTGTCCACAGCTTCCTGTACCAATGCTGACCTGGAGACCAACTTTCAGGGATTCTCACATAAACAGTGACATCACAGTGCACCTGGACGCCACATGATATTCTAAGAGTTTCTGTGTATTTGCTCATTGAAACTTAATAGTAACTGCAGGTTTCACAGATAAGGAAACTGAGTCTCAGGTGTAATGTCTTTCCCTTAGAGGTACATATACAGCTGTAAGCAGAATACATTTGCCAATTTGAGGATTTGGCTCCAATACTGTGTGTAGGGCTTCTGGAACTCAGCATCTGACCCTTTGGTTACTAGATTTCACCCTGTTGAATTAGCTGCCCTGGTGCTTCAGAGAGGGGCCTGCTGTCCTGTGTGTTGTCTGTAGATGAATTATCAAGTAGGAAAAAGAAACCAACACTTAGTGACCTCCTGCAGAAAAAAAGCACAAAGCTTCTCAAGTAGGGGTAAGACCATCCAGAATCCCTGAACATTTACTGCTAAGGGGCACAAGGACCTTAGCCTAACCTGTGGGGACCCTGATGCCTGGCCCTCATGCTTCTGTTTCTCCAGTGGCTACTATTTCTGACCCTTTTACACCTGTGAAGTTTAATGCAGTGGGTAGACAATACCTGGAGATTTAGGGTCATTATTSTCTTTGAACTAATTCAGAGACTTTGGGCATTTCCAGGTTCCCATTTGCAGGAGGAGGTTGGTGTGAAGAGTGGTTTCCAAAAGAAATACAGAACATTATATTCAAACAACATTACTTAGAGGTACAGAATATGAAACAATTAAATAAGTATAAATTTTCAAAGAAGAATAAGAAGAGGAAGAGATGGAAAAAGATGAGATCAGGTCATTAGACTTGCAGAATTGCAGCTTGTGCTGTTGTCCTGTTTCTACCCTTTTCTACATCTGGCTTCTGCCCCTTTACTTTGACTTTGACTTTGCTCTGTCTAGTCTCATGGAGGGTTTTGAATTCCTCTGGGTCTTTAGCCTCTCCCTTTTTGTGGAATCTCACTGCTGCTGCTGATTTCTTTAGCTTCTAGATTCCTATTGCATTTATCAACTATTCCATTCACTTAATTCTACATATTGCCCATTGATTACCTCAAAAAATGCATGGGATTTTTTTTTGGTTATATATACACAACATGTGTTTGAATTTGCATTTGTGTATATACACACACATATGTATGTATGTGTGAATTTATAAATCCACTTGGACTTGCACATACATGACCTTAACATACATGTGTTAGAGCTATGTGGCAGAATCCATAAAGTCACACTATGAGACAGGTCTTATGTGAGAGGAAAGAGGAAAAGGGGGAGGGGGGAGGAATGGGGCCTTTCCTCAGGGGATGTAGCACATGCACAGAATGTGGATATGTGACACTAGGGGACAGTGTGAATGGGTTACCTCTCCTACAGCTAGTGGTGGCATGTTTTGTTGCTGGGTCCCTTGAACTAGATGTGGAGGTACCTGATTTCTAATACCATGAACTTTGTTCCTTAGTGTCTGGTACATAACCAAAATGGTTTACCAGGAATGTTTTGTAGTTCATATAGTTGCTTTCATTGGTTTCCTAAATATCTTGTACATTTCAGATACTCAGTTAAGTACGATTGCATAGATGGTGTTTTTGTGTCTGGGAAGTCTTAGACTTGACTTTGTTCTGCCTTGGACTAACTTTAAAGTCCTTAGTAAACATATGTAACTCTACTGAGGATGGGGTGAGGTGGTGGCATTCCACAGGTCTTAGTGAAGGCCTCTATGTGATAGGCATTATTCTAGTTGTTGGAAATTTAGCTGTTTGCAAAACAATAGTGCTGTTGTAGAGCTTATCTACAGAAAGAACTCCTGAGACGCTTCTTTATCAGTATCCACAGCTTCATATACCAATGCTGACCTGTGAGTCAYCTTCCAGGGATTCTCAWAGGTAAACAGTGACATCACAGTGCACCTAGCCTCCCTGTGAGAGCCTAGCCAGTCTTCAGGAAGCACTTACAAGGCTGTTTGGAGCCAAAAAGAGGACTGGTTGTGACTGTTCCAGGATGGGGCTGTCCATTGACCTGAGTGTTGCACAGGGACTTCTAGGTGGGATTTCTACCGCGAGATGAAGAAAAAGACTACCTGGGTTTTACTGAGAGACACAAGCTCTAAGGCCCAGTAGAATGACCACAGTTAGCTGTATTAATAATAAAGCCAAACTAGTTGGTTGTGGTCACCATCTTGTTTGTACCTCCCAAAGAGAATATCATGGAATTAAGGACTACCTAGATGGAAGAGCTATGTGAGATATGAAGTAAAATAAGATCCAAAGGGTTCTCTTCTGCATTCTGAGGAAGAAGCAAGCAGAAGGGGTCATGTGTATGAACAGTAGCCAGCTGTCATAGCCTGAGGTGATGGGGACACAAATACATAACAAATCTCCTCAGTATCTCCATGTCTCAGATGCGCCCTGTGTCCAAGGAGCCTGCATTCCTTYAGAGGGAATTTGTTTTTATTTTCTAAATTGATRTAACATTTGTTCACATTTATGGAATACAGAGAAGAAATTTTCATACTTAACATACATGTGATGATCAAATCAGGATGATTAGCATTTCTATGTCCTCAAACATTTATCATTTTATGTGTCTGAAGATTTCCATTGCTATGAAGAGACTCTGTAACTAAGGCAACTAAAGGACATCATTTAATTGGGACTGGCTTACAGGTTCTAAGGTTCTGTCCATTTTCATCAAGGTGAGAATTCTGGTATCGTCCAGGCAGGTACAGTCCAGGGGTAGCCCAGAGTTCTACATCTTGATCAGAAGGCAGCTCGGAGAAGTCTGGCAAAGCTCACCCCTATAGTGATACACTTCCTCCAAGACCACACCTATTCTGACAAGGACATACATCCTAATAATATCTTGTAGGCCAAGCATCCAAACACATGAATGTGTCTATGGGGATCAAACCTATTCAGCCACTATGCTATGTTTTGAAAATCTTTATACTTTTCCAGTTATTTTGAAATATATAACAAATTGCTATAGATTATAATTACTCTGCTATGTTATAAACTGCTTATTCTTCCCATTCAACCATACCACTCTATTTATTGACCTTTTTCTATTTCTCTCCCTCTTCCCTTCTCAGAGCCTGGAAATCACTGTTTTACTCTCTCGTTCTATCAATTTTAAAACTATTACCTATGAGTGAGAGTGTATGGTACTTGTCTTTCTTGTCTGGCTTATTTTACATATAAAATTATGATGTCCAATTTCATCCATTTTATAAAAAATGATAGTATCAAATTATTTTTAAGACTAAATGTATTCTATTGTATATAAATACCACATTTGTTTATCCATTTCTCTATTATTGGCTCGTAGGTTAATTTCAAGTTTTAATTATTGTCAACAATGCTGCAGTAAACACAGGAATTGTAAGCATCTCTCTACTGAGGGTGAGTTTGAGTGAGTTGAAGTTGACCTTTCCTTCAACTTCCTTATCTACAAAGTGATGATGATACTAATAATACTTACCACATAGGCTCATGGAAAGTATTGAATGTTCATAGACAGGCTTAAAATATTGCCTTATTAATCCTAAGTCCTCTGTGTCAGTAAGTCTTATTGTCTGTCCCATTTATGTGGCATTGGTGGGCTTGTCTGACTCGTATATGCGATCATGGGCTTGTTTATAAGATAGTGTCTTACATTTCTTATTTCCTGTGCTTATCTCAGTGCTTGTTGCCTAGTGATCATTCTGTAAAAATTTTTTGAAGGATCTGTGACCTCAGGATGTAGGCAGAAATGAGTAGGAAAGATCGAGGTGACATTGGAGCAGACAATTTGTAAGAAAATGAAGGGAAAATGTTAGAAGGGCAGATTAGGATCAAATGATAGCAGTTAGGTTTGCCACTGGGGAGTTGAATCCAGGAAAGATGTAAAGGGTGACGATTTTTGAAAAGTTGCTGATAGAAGTTTCTAAACTTTATTGTAGGAGAAAGCCTGGCCATAACAAGGTAGTTAGGGTTCTGGGACACATGGCTACAAGTCACGAGTTGTGTGGGCAGGAACATTCTGCCCGCTCTTGTTCTCCCTCCTCCTTAGCTCGGTGCTAGAGGAAACCAGCTGGCAAACTGTAACCTTCTCATGTCTAACCCTGATTGTTCCCAGACCCGATACTTTTCTACGTCTTACTCAGACATACCTTATACTTGTTCCCAGGTTACCACACCTTGTGTTTCAGGAGTCCTTGTACCATAGACCCAGGGCTGCTTTAGTCCCTCTCATTCTCCAGCAGCTCTGTGTTTCTGTTATTTTCATCATAAGTGAGAAACACTGAAACATCTGGAAGTAGGCCATATGTTTTTATTTGTTATTCTCACCAAGGACAAGCCTGTTCCCAAGCCCCAGGAGGTGGGTCCCTGAGGAGGATGGTGTGAGGAGGAATTGGAGAAGAATTAGCCTAAGACACTAAGAAGACACTTCTGACTGGGTGCTCATTTTGTTTCTGCCTGGCCACAGTACTTCCAGCTTTTTCCTGTCATACTGGTTCTTAAATTCAGGATGAATTCTATATCCTTATGGTGGCTGTGGCCAGAAGCCTGGTCCCAGCTTCTGCTGGCTGCTGTGTAGTAGTCATACCTCCTACCTATGGTACTGGGTTCTGTCCTGACATCTTGTGGTTCTGGCCATAGTTATTTGGAGATAAGCAGAAAAMTAGGGATATATCTTAAAAGGCATTAAAAAGTTTCTATTAGCCTTCCATTAGTGCCTCCTACATATAGGAACCTGCTATAATTGACACACAGAGAYGAGAACACCATTTTTCTGCATAAGCAGTAGTGTGTGATAAGAACAGACATTTATTAAATGTTTATTGTGGGCTGGGCACCATGCCAAGCACTATGCACAGATAGCTCACCTACATCTTAGTCTTTCACAATGGCTGCATGCCACAGATCTTATTAGTGCTGCTTCATRTATGAAGATCTCATGGACAGACAGCTTCATGTAGCTCAGCCAATGTAAGTCTTCTTGACCTCTTATCTTACTTACCACCACAATCTGTGCTTCCTCTCATACCATGGGTGTCAGAGAGGAAGGTTTAGATTTAGAAGTCTCAGGTTAAGTTTATTATGGAATTTAAGCCATATTGATGATCTTGGGTTTTTTTCATTTGCTTACTTGTAAAYTGAACAATTTTATGTTTATATATTTCACAAGACATCCTTAAGAGAGTAAATCCTATTTGCCATGAAAGTATTTCACACACTACTTTAAGTAAGTTAGGAAAACTAAAAATTACTTAAAAGTATAATATTATAAAAGAAAGGTTCAGAGGCATTGTTTCACTCTGGGATGTGTGTGTGNTGAACAATTTTATGTTTATATATTTCACAAGACATCCTTAAGAGAGTAAATCCTATTTGCCATGAAAGTATTTCACACACTACTTTAAGTAAGTTAGGAAAACTAAAAATTACTTAAAAGTATAATATTATAAAAGAAAGGTTCAGAGGCATTGTTTCACTCTGGGATGTGTGTGTGCGTGTGTGTGTGTGTGTGTGTGTGTGTGTGTGTGTGTGTACTGATACACACCAGGGGTTATAAGGTATGTAAAGAGGAAACAGTAAATCAAGGAATGGCACTGTCCTGTGAAGTAACTGCCTGTTGATTGCCRACAGGCTCTTAGTTCTGACCTAAATAGTAAGACCAGCTATATGAGGTGGCAGATATTTGCAGCAGGCCCAATATGGAGTGAATCRTGAAGTCATGTTCATTATGAGGAAGTTGCTGTTTGGTTAGATAAAAAGCATGGGGAAGCAAGTTAGGTGCTTGGTCTTATTTAAGGGCTCTGCTAAGGGGGGGAGGGGTGGAACAAGGAAAAGACCCATGTCCAAGGGCTGTGTGGGATTAAGTTGGACACATAGAAAGGGTTCTACACAAGCAGACTTCACTATCCCACATTCCTGGTGCCAGTATCAGTGAGGAACAGGGTTGTGGGCCAGCAAGAGGGATTATGAGGAAGGGAACCTCTGCCCATGTTCCTCCTACAGGCCTCAGGGATATGGCTATGTCTTGAGAGACTATTCTGGGCCTAAGCAACCTCCAAATCACTGAAAACAGGGAGTATGCCATGGTGAGACTTTTCTTCATCTTGTCCAAGGCACAATTTAACTTCTTACTTTGTTCCATGTAAGTGGAAAAGGAGACAAGAGGAGCAGTCTTAAGACAGTGAAATTCTAGGGCAGCTTGCTGGAACACATTTTTTTAAATATAAAAGTATAGCTTATAGGCTGAAAGTATCTAGTTAGTAGATCCTTGGCATTTTATAATTCTGAAAATAATATTTATTAGTAAGCCCCAAAGGAACTAACTTGTGTTCCCATTCCTGTGCTTACTGGTCCATTTATCCAATAGATTGTTGCTGGAGATCCAATAGATAGTTGTGGCCTACTTGATAAGCATTGGGGGCTAAAAGACATAGTTCAGGTTCATGAGAAGCATCTCAGCAGTGAGGCTGTTTTATAACTGTTCCTAAATCATGTTAGCTCTGGAAGCTATTTTAGGAATGCCTTTGGTTATGAACCATATCTTATATTTAATTTTGATTCTCTTTTCCTTCCTGTCCTGGATTCAGTAGCAGCACTAACAAACACTGTATGCCTGGCCATGTCTTAGGTATTGGAGGTACTTAGAGCTCACCAGTTCATCCAAGCTGCCACTTACAGTCATCTTTGAGGGACAACCTTGGACATTGTTCTATGTGGTCACTTTACCTTCCAAATGCCGGAAGGACCTGAGTTTCAGTCTGGGGTTCTGACATGCCAGGACCAAGGCAGCAAAGTGGAGAATTTTGCTGCCTTTTGATCTCAGGTCAGTGTGTGCTTGTAATAGACTACCCAGGATATCTAAAGATTTGTGAAGCTCTGTCTTCCCACCTGTTTTTTGAAACTAAGAATGGCTTTCCTTTGTTCCTTTCCCTTCATCTATACCTTATCATGCAAATTCAGCATTATATTGTCTCCTTAGCAGAAATTATAGTGTATAGCCATAGGGAGCTACTTGAATCTCAAGGGTTTGAGTTGCTGAGTAAGAGTTGRTTTGACTCCAAGCTTTCATCAGTGTAACAGGACATCTGATTTCTGTGCCTGTGCTTGGAGTTGGTGCAAAGGAAAAGTAAGTCAAATAAGACATCTCCTAGAGATGAGTTATGCTTGTACTATTCTTATGGAAAAAAAGATAATGTTAGCAAAATCTTCTAGAGGGTGATGTGAGTGCTGGAGTTTATGGCACTATAGGTTGGTTCTTCTGCAATTGCTTGGGGACCCTTTCTAGAAATGACAGTTGGAAGAGAAAAGGGTTCTGATCAAAGGAACGGGACAATAGTAGAAACCTCAGAGGACCAGTATAGTATGAAAGGAGCTCTGTAGCTATTCCCAGTGGTCTGTGGAATGTATGAGCTGTCTTTTGACAGGGAAGTCCCATCTAGCAAGTGCTCATGGGGCTTGTAGTTAAGTTAGCTTTGGGAAGACAGAATTCTAAAGCTTGACCAGGCCCTACCTATGTAAAGCTCCAAACTCACTAGAGGCACCAGCTGAGCTCCATGGGACATAAGATGCCATGGCATATATCAGATTCTAGATTTTATGTTGGCATTTGGAGAAGAAAGAATAATCATTGCTGTAAGGTTGAAACCTAAAGATTCTTCTTACAAGAAGAATTCAGCAATGGCTTTTTTTGTTTTAGGTCCTAAGGATTGGACTTAGGGCCTTATGTATGCTAATCAAGCTCTCTACCATTGAGCATGAGATGGGGTGGGAGCAAAGATTGGGTGGGGTTGCAAGGTTAGAAGGGAGAGCCAAGGCAGCCACCGAGTAGCTCTGCTGAAGATCAGAATCTGTGAGACCTTAGGTGCCTAGACAATTTCAGAAGTCTGTCCTATTCTTAGTCCCAGTTAGGAGGGGGAAAAGTAAGCTAGAAGTAGACAAGAGGGCTGCTGATTGGCCAATAATACTTGAAGACCTGAGGAGRTGAGGGAAGTTTTAACACATTACTGTGTAATTTGAAGGGTACTACTTTTGGAGTTGTGAAAGTCTTGAGTGGGGTGTCAGGTGGCCACTCCTTTTGTGGATTCCACAATGTTCACATACAAGCAAATGGCTACCTTACAGTTTTTCTGTAACAATGTTAACAATTTGCATAAACATCATTTAGCAAATGTCCTAAGTACTTTACTTACATGGACTCATCACAGCACTGGGAAGGGTGTTCTGAGCTTGTTAAGCCAAAAGACTAATAGCTCATTCAAGATCTCCCACCTTCGATACAAATACAAGACCAATTCTTCTTGTCTTGGTACCAGGTAAGGCCAAATGATGTTGAGGATTCCTTTAAAACACCTGAATTTAAAAAAAAAATAATTAGGGCTTGTGCATTGAACCCAGGGCCTCATGTTATATCTTTAGCCCAAATCCTATGATTCTGAAGGCCCTACTGGCAGGCCACTCTAAACCATTTGGAAGGAAATAGGAGATCATTGTGCTTTAGTGCAGGAATGGTAATGGTGCTCTAGGGAACCTCACTGTGACTACTGTTTTGTGGCTATAGGGTCATTGTGAAAGTTTTGATTAGGAAGGTTTCATGAGCAAGAGAATTCTGTGACTCTTAGGTAAAGGCTTTTCTGGGTAAGAAGGCTGGTGAATCCCAGGCTTAGCATTTCAATACCTTCTGCTTTCTTTTTCCAGCCCCTGCCCTATAACTTGGGCTCATAGGTGCTCCAGACCACAGAGACTTCTTAATTCTGTTTTCAGCTTTCTTCCTAACTCTGCCTCTCCAGAAAGTACAGGCCTGTGAAGTCCATGTCATCTAGAGAGGCAAAAGGACTTGAACCATCTTGTTCTGAGGTCAGGTGAGCCCAAAGAGCTGGATATATTTCATTTCCTATATCATCTGCCTCTGTCAATGGCAGAGTTCCTCACAGAACTTTATTTTACCTGTGCATTTCACTAGAATAAATGAATAGTCATTCATTTTGTAGATACTCAGCCTGGCCTCCAAAAGAGTTGAAGTTTTCAGAGGAAGATTGGTGTATGCTCTTTGCCTCTCATTTTGCAAGGTATTGGGGAAGTTTAAAGTGAGATAATTAGTCTTCAAAGTATGGTTGGCATTGCTGCTCTGCCTTTGAGGAGAGAACAAAGGCCTTAGAGCAGATTCTTAAGCCTAGATTAAGAATAACATCCCAGAGGGCTTACAGAAAGTGGAACTCTCTGGAAGAGTATCGCTCTATCATATTATTCTGTATATAATAATGAGATTTCCTTATTATGGTTAACAGCTCTCTTCCCTTAAACTTTAGAACATACCTCACATCATTACACAATTTGAGGAATCGTACTTTGGATAAGATTTTTTACATTGTGAATATCATTATATAAATATACCCTGGRTACTATCCTAAATGATTGTGCTATCACATTATAGATAGTCAGTMGTCTCTCCCTTGTCCASATGATGGCCTTGACCCTTGAATTCTTGTCTCTGATCTAGCTCTTCAAGCTTATGCTTGGTTGTTAAAAGACATGTCCTCTGTCCTGACCATATTTGATAACTCTCCTCGCATCCTCTGTCTTAGGCTGTGGGTCTGGAAATGCTGCCCTGGATTAAGACTAAAGCTGTATGGAATGAAAACTGAAGTTAGGGCTGTGTGTGTTCATGAGTCTTGATGTCTAAATCTGACCCAGTGAAACAAAGGATTTCTTCTTTAATAGGAAAGAGATTCCACTTTAAAATCACATGTCACTAAGCTTGTCTGGTCACGTAGGTCAGCATATCTTGGAGAGTATTCACTTGTCCAGTTTCCATGTGCCCTAGAAACATCACTTTGTACCCATAGTGGCTAAGACCTTCAAATCTGTAGCCTAGTCTGTTCAACGGGACCAGTTGTAGTCTACTGTTGAAGAAAGGAGTTCAGATGTCTAGTTCTGCTTTACATGGCCCAGCCATGCTCAACGTCTGCAGATTATTTCCAGCTACTAAAAGGACCAGGATGTTAAGAGCAGCCAGCCAACGGGCCCACAGGAAGTAGACCTTTGGGCCATGCAGGTCAATGCCACCCAAGTATCATCAGGATAGCAGGTGCTGATCACTTTACCAATAATGGTTTTGCCTGTAGCCAAGGAATAGGACAAGGGCAGGGATTTACATTTAATGACCAGTGGCCTAGGATTCCTAGATACTTTGGTTTCTTTCATTTTCACATAAGATGCTGTGAAGTAGTGTGGGCAGGAAGAACACTTTGGAGCCTAGATTTCTGGTCTGAGAGATGAGTGACTCGGTCTATACAAAAGAAAGTGCCTGCTTAAGAGCAGACAGCACACTGGTCATAGTGTCTGCTATCCCAGTTCTAACCCTACCCCAAGCATGCCGCCTTCTGATATTGGCCTTACCCGTATTTAATAAGGGGCTCTTGGTGTTGCTGAGTTCAACTCTGTTTGTCTTGTAAATTTAGAATCTGGTATCTCTACCACACATATTCATCATCCTGCCTTTTCCCTTTTGTCTTCAAATCTCACCTGTCTTGGGCCTGAATACATTGGTTTTCAATTTGTCTTGTCTAGCTATTTTTATAAATAAGAAGTAAGGTGTTTTGTGTCTGGTCAGTACTTGGATGGAAGACCTGAGAATGCTAGGTATTGCAGGACTAGTGAGTAAGCTCTTGCAAGATGTGCAAAATCATTGTATTCATTGTTTTTTTTTCCTTGCTGCAATGATAGCTGGCATCAGTTGAACTGCTTTCTTTGGGTTGGTTGAGCTTTGGGCTGAATGATTTTGTATTGTCTCTAAGAAAAATCACTGATCTACAGATGAAATTGGAGCTAGAAGTATTAAAAAGTGAATTGAGTTGTTCAAATTTAAATAGTAAATACAATGCACAAGAATTCAGATTTATATCTGTCTTATTTGAGAGCCAGGAGTATTTAACTAGTCTGCATACTTAATAAATGTTTATGGAAAGTCAAGATTGCTTCAATAGGCCACTAGTCTTCATGATATCACTATCAATAATTTCAGCAGTWTTTGAATACTTATAGTACTGGGCTCTCTGGTTCTATAGGATAGATTATCCCTATTTTGCTGATTAGGAAATGAAGGCTTAGAAAGACCAAGGTGACTTGCTTTAGGTTACACAGCTAAGTAGTATAAATTGGGATTTGGGTACAGGTTATCTCTAGAATTCTAAGTCTGTATTCTAAATCCTTCTGTTGTTGCCCACATAAACTAAGACTCATTTTCTTCCTGTGCCTTTCTTCTTGCTTCTTTCCTTAGCTTATGATGCTTTTCACAGTTTGTTTCTACTCTTTCTATTTTCCTTTTCAGATTATGTCTGTCCATGTGCAGCTTACTGCACACAATTGATTCTTCAATTTGTCTTTGCTTAAGCCTTATAATAGTGACCCCAACTGCAAGAATTGGCATACTTTTCTCCCCTCTTTCTCTTCTTTTCTTCTCTCTCTCTCTTTCTCTCTCTCTCTCTCTCTCTCTCTCTCTCTCTCTCTCTCTCTCTCTAGTTCTGGGGATTGAATACGAGGCTTTACATGTACTAGACAAGCACTCTGTCACTGGTCTAAATTCAAAGCCTGCTCCCACTCTCCTTTGAACATAACACTGTGTAGCATAGACAGGCCTCAAACTTACGATCCACCTGCCTCTACCTTCCAAGTTATGGATTATAGGTTTATGCTATAATGCTGGCTCTATTTTATTTGTGACTAAAGGAAAGGAATAGAATGCCTACTAGATACATACATGTTGAAACCCCTGCTTTATGACAAAGAGACTTATGTACTGGTTAGACACAGGGAGTAGATAGACACTTTAATAAAACAAACAAACAAAAAAGCCACTGCTAGTCCAGTGAGATAAGATTGAAGGAAAACAATCTAGACCATATAAAAATAATGATCCAGCAATGATATAAATGTGAATGTTAGAACAAAGCTTCATGTACAAGCTAATAGTATCTTCATGATCTTGGGCTAGACATGCAGTTCTTAAAGATGGCACAGGAAGTCCTTACTATAAAGAGAAGGCCTGATGATTTGGATGATTTTAAAATGAAAATTTTTTTATTATTATATCTCAGTAAAAGGTCGAAAAACAAGCAATGTAGAGAATATCCATGTAGCATAGCACCTTAGGATGGAAGATGGGTCACATCTAGAATATGTGATCCTTTAGAAAAAAAGACTCCTCCTTCCAACCCCCAGTGAGCAGAAGAATGTTCTGCACTTAGGATTATGAGTCATAGGCCATTTCTACAATTTCCTGGTTGTAATCTGTGGATCTTGGATTATTGGTGCCTGTTGGCCTCAGACCTGCCTTCCTCTTCTGTATGGACACCAGGGCTTTCCCATGCTGCCTTATGCAGCTGTTCCTCTTTTGTCATGAATGCTACACGTCTTTACCTTTCCTTTGGTGTATAAACTTTGAGCAACTATTCTAAGAATTTTTCTCCCTAGCTTCTTTTTCCTGCTTCCTTTTTAACTTCCTTTTCATACCTTCTTCTTGAGCTACCATAAAATATCTCAAAAGACTTTGGGAGAGCAAGCTTGTTCCATGGTACTCTGGAGACAGAACAAAGCCCAAAAGGCTCATATTTACCTATAGAGAAGCTTGGTCTTTGCTGTGCTTTAGTTATCCAAGTTCTCTAAAGAAGGGTCAGAGTTACTGAGTCACAAAGAGGCAGAATAGTATCTTGGCTGCAGTGTTTTCTATGGAGGGCCCTATGCCTTGCATGGTGCTAGATTTGGATACCCTCTTCCAGCCTTATGGACATACAGGCATAACCCTCAGTGGAGACAGAGCCAGTATACTAATATTCCTCTACACTTCTAGTAGTTCAAGGTGGAATACGAATACTGGTACTTTAATGGTATTATCATGCCTACTTAACAACTATTTTTAATACAGCATTCTACTTGCATCCATCAAGGATTGATCTGAAAGCTTTGATTACCTTTGTTTTATTCAAATGGCAATACTGGCGTGTTGAATTTCTTTATTTGCCATATTCTTTAATTTGTTGCATTTTYCTCTGGCAGTACTTGTTCTCCTTGGCATTACACACTCATTATTGGACCCATGAGTACCTTGGCAGTTTTGTAGGTGTATGTGGATTTTACAAGTTCTTTTTTTTTTTTTTTTTGGTAGTGGTTGAAAACCTGGGAGTTTAACATAAAGCTAAATTTCCCTTTCCCTTTTATTATGAAAAATTGGGCAGTCTGGACTCTGTGATATCCATTTCTAGATGTCTCTGACCACTGGAGCTGGAGGAGCTTCCTGCAAAGACTGACATATGCCTTCTTAGGACATTCTTTTCTAGTCTACTTCTCTACTTTATTACTTGCCTGGCTGAGAGACATTATAGTTTGTTACTTCAAAAAAAAGGAGAAATTGGACCTCTATGGGCTAGCCTGAGGATTGATCAGTTGCTATTAGTTCACTGAAAAAACAAATTCAAACTTTTTAAGAGTAGACTTTTTTTAATATCCAAAATGCAAATCTGAGAATGCTTATAGGATACGAAGTTGGCAAATCTGTCTGAAGTGTTGGCCCATTTCCTATATTTCTATACTGTGTGTTAGTTTAGCACTTAGTAGGTACTTCCTGAATGTTTTACCTCCTGAGGTCACAGCAATTTGTCTGCTCCCAGGTTCTTAGCGGAAATACCTACCACATTTGTACCTAGCTGGCTACTTCCACAGGAGACCAGATTTTATCTGGAATACACTCAGGCTCCAAATGTTCCAAGTGTGTGTTAGCTTCTTACACAGCTCTCGGATCCAATCTTCCCAAGATGGGCCTGATGGGAGAGCAAAACGGCAGAAGCCCTACTTTTGCCTATTAATATGTCTAATGGAGTTTGTGACCAGTACAGAGTATATGCAGTCCACACCTTGGACAAGGATAGGTCAAAGTTTAACTCCCTTCCTTTAAAGAAAAAGAAAGCATTGTTTTTTAGGGGAGGGTGGGGCATTTTGAAGTTTTGACCCATATCCTTTGGAGGCCAAGGAGAACTCACTGTGTCTGGAGAGGTTGTTTAGTTCCCAAGGCCTGTGGTTGTTGAGGAGCTAGGGACCCTGGCGCTATTGGGKTAGGAGCTGACACCTGCCTTTTCAGGTTYCCAGGCAGGCCTCTGAGGGTAGATGGCAGAAGCTAGTATCCTGTCCCTGCTCAGGAGTTATCTTTACCCCCTGAAATCAAATACTACACATAGCACCCTGTAAAACTGCTTCCTTGTAAGCTTCACCGAGCTTGCTAAGCAAACATCCGCCCATGCTTTTGGAAGTGAATTCATTTCTGCTTCCTGGTCATCCCTTGTTTTTCTGTTCTCAGTGCCTCATAGAATCAGGTTAATGGAAGAAAGACCTAGAATTAGTCAGAGGCACCTAAGATGACTGCTTTAATCTTAGTAAAATTCTGAGGAGGGTAAATAGTCTCATAGGAAGAAAAGTTTTCCTACACAGTGTTGACATACTTTGCAAGTCACCAAATAGTCATGGCCAYTTCTCTGTGAAGACTTCAGCACAGTCTTGTTGTGTTGTAGAGCACAGTGGCCTCACTCCTCAAGTTCTATGGCTATGTTTATCCCTACTCTGAAACCATGCATCTCTTGCTTGTTTCTCACGATTTACCTCCTGTTACTTCTACCTACCATGACATTCCTACTGCCGTGGCACTGAATTGCAACATCATTCACCAAGTTCATGCGATTATGAGCTCACTCTGAGTTGATCCTACTTCCTTCTAGTTCCCCCTTCTGAAAGAGAAGGCTCCTTGGCAGAGCTCTTTGTTTATTTGATCCTGGGCTCATGGATAAATCTGGGATGTCCTGACATGAACTTAGGCATGTTTTKTTGTTGTTGTTTTTGTTTGTCCCCCTCCCCCTGGAGAAGGAAACTGGAAAATGGGGATCTGGGTAAGCAGAAGACCATTCTGGGGACTTGCTTTAAGTGACATCAAAGCCATATGCCTTTGGTCATCAGACCAGTAGGTAACTTCTTTATTGGCATACAATGCCCTGCAGCCCAGAAGGTGTAAATTTGAAGCACTTTCCCCTCCCTGGGATCCTGGCACAAATGCCCTAGGCTTCTTTTAAAACCAGGAAATACCAGGTTGTCTTCCAGGTGGTCCTTCTCTCTGCTGGCTAAAATGTTGGCCAGGGTAGCTGTGTAAAAGCTATATAGGATAGTTGGTATAGAAGAGGTGACTGCCTGGCCTCTTGTTCATCTTCCTGGAAGTTACAAGATCCTGATATAATGCCTTTTATG
>BDUI01010466.1:47499-65692 GCA_002335545.1 Apodemus speciosus
AAAAAAAAAACCCACAAAGTAAATCACAGTGAGGAGAATGGAAAGAAGAGGTACAGATGATAGATAGCCAAGTTCATGTTAGTTGAGCTACCTTCCAAAAGGTTAGAATTGATAAGGATACCAACTCTTTTCTCTAGTTAAACAAATCCTTACAAGTTCTCGGTAGCTCACAAAAGCATGTACTAGGCTAGAAATTGGTGGGAGGAGAGGTCAGACTCTGAGTCATCAGTCATTTGGCACATCTACCCTTAGCCTTTTTCTTCTTTAGCCCTCATCAGGCATCAGTTGCTTTTGTGCCTCAGTCTAATTACCACACCTCTCATCTGTGCAGCACAAGGAGCATTCAGGCCAGGTCTTTGCTAAGTCACTGACAGTATGTGCCTGCGGGAGGCTAATTTGAATCACAGTCTCTTCTGGGACCATAGTTTCTACAGGGAATGGACAGGACCAGGTTGGGAGAAGTTACCTGTAGTTAGGTGCTTTGTGTAAAGTGTGTGCTGTATGAGGCTGAGGCAGGCCAGTGGTGCTAAGTCATTAAGAGCTTCTGTTCCATGTGTTCAACTTCAGGATTCAGAACTTGTTTACCTGGAAAGAGGTGGCTAATGTGAGCCATATGCAGTTCCCTCCTCCTTGGCCTAACACTGCTACTTGGGACTACTCAAAATATAAGAGCTGCCACTGGCTGAGGGTATCAAAATCTGCATAGGGATAAAGGTGTGTGTTTGTTTAGAGGTAATAGCATGGGGAAGTAAGTCAGGGAAAATGGACTTATGTTGTTTTGTGTTCATGCCCATTTCCTCAGTTTACTTGTCTATGAAACAGGTTTTGAATGAGGATCCTGTTGCAGGTTCCAACTCATCTTACTCCTTAGGCCTATCCTGAATATTTGTGAAGGTTTTTTTTTAGCTAGAAACTCAGGGTCAGGAAAATGACCCAAGTTGCGAAGAGAGAAAGGAGGGATCTTGAAGGCCTAAGAGCAATCAAGTTTAGTTCCAAAGAGGGACTCTAGTACTAGTGTGAATGATAATTGGTGATGGACATTAAGTAGGTAGTAGGAGTGGGTTTGGGGTAGGTGGCAGTGAAGAGAAGGGATTAACTGAGTGGAGGTAGCTGGTGAGGACTTACCAGGTGGCAGGATATGGCACTGTTCCCTCTTAGAGAAAAGTAGGAGATAAACATATGGGAGCCAGCTGTGGTGCAGGGTTCAGATTGAGAGACTATGTATGTTCAAGGACGGTATTCCATTCAAGGCCTGCCTTTGTGCAGAGAGGACTTTGCATTTATTTACCCTCTTTTTCTTGTTTGGTTGAGACTCTAGCCTAGCTATAATGTGACAAAAATTCTCCAAAGCTGCCTGAATAGGAGCTGCTGTGCCAAGGAAGATGTAGAACAGTCTTAAGGATATAAGGAGCTCTACGGAGCCTTAAAGTCACTACCCAGATCTCTTCACATTAGCTGGTTCACTGGGTCTTTGCACAACACTGAGCAGAGAGGTAGCATTAGTCCTGTTGTCATTGAACTGAGCCAGAAGAGCCCACTCAGAGCTACACTGCTTGTTTTGAACTTGAATTTCTAACCTAGGTCCCCTGTTCCAGTTAGACCAGGGATTGGAGTGGAACTTTGAGGTTAACAATGTTCTGCATCTCTGAGATCTTCACTTTCTACTTTGCACCTTGGAAAGTGCATGATGCCTTTATTCTCCTTCCCACTGCTTCTCTGACTCCTTGGAGCTCTTGTGTTATCTGGCCTGCACTTCTTGGCTAGAATGCCAGGCATTCCCCCATGTTCCTGGAGAGATTTCTTTTTAAGCCATTTTGACATCTTCATAGAGAATATGAAGAAGAGAAATATGTGAATTGAGGCATATTTCTGCTGTGTGTTGCTCATTGAGAGAGGAAGTCTCACTGTGGCATCTTTGAGGTTTTCCCATCCTATTTGTGATGCCTATTTGTGATGCCTGGAGCTTTCTCAGCAAGTGTATCATGTTTGTGTTACCTGTTTGCTGGCTGATGTATATCACCCACTGATATACACTGGCTAATGCACTGCATAGTTAGATGCTAGAAATATTGTCATCAGCTCAGAACCTCTTCCTCATGATCAGTATAGGAGAATGAGTTTCCTCTCTATATGAAAATCTGGTGAGAGGAGTGATGGGCCCTAGGCTTCTTTGAGTCCTGAAAACAGACCTCAATTCTTTCAAGGGTACTGAGGTTGAGTATTACACTGTATCACATCTTGGCTATTCAGCCTCTATGTGATCTTTATTTAATAGACACAGGGATCTGATAGAGGGGTAGAGAAGTGCCTTACTTATCATGGACTTAGGCATGAAGGGTCACACTTTCTCTGAGAGTATTCCCTTCAGGACAGTTGAAGTTGGATGAAGGCAGCAAACATCTATGTCTGTCTCTCTATGTTCCCTGAACTAATCTTGTCTATGGAGAAGGGACATGGGAGCACTTTTGGTCGAGGATGTATTTAGCAGCCTTCTATGACTTTGTACTGTATTAGAGCTGGTTCTTTCTAGTCCCCTGGAGAATGCAAAAGAGGGTGGATCCAACCCAAAGTTATGAGGGAAATTCACGTAAATACCATGAAAAGCCTGTTTGTAACTTTGCTGAGTTCCCAAGGGAAGGCAGAACTTCCTGAGGAGACATTGTCTGCTCTTGTCAGGTCTGCCTAGTTCTGAGGCTATGGTACTTTGAAACTGTGTATGGCCAAGTTTCTAGGATATAAAGTGGCTCCTTTGTTCTACTTTATATCAACCCTAGCTACCTTTGTGGCATTCCTGAGGTTGGAAGACTGGGAGAGCCAATGTAGGCATAGAATCTGGAACTATAATAATCCATTTATCTTTGCAAAGAAAATTTTTGCCACTGAGCTTAGGAATTGTTCTTAATTCTCATACAAGAAGTAGAGAGAGTATATGCTGTCTCTCATATCTTCCAGGGAAGATCTGTTCTATTCCTGCATTTGTATCATTACTACCCCTTTCCTGGGTCATTCCTCCCAGTGAAGGGAACTCTTGACAAGGAATGTGGATGGTAGAGAAAACAAGATCAGGTGAGATTTTCTAGAAGAATTTTCTAGAAGAGTTTCAGAGTAAATCCACAGCTCTGACAGTCACAGGCATTGTCTATGGCGCTAAAGGCCTAGGTGTATGTTCAAGTAGATGGACTACTTAGAACTCCAGAATGTGAAATAATTGGCTAATGGCTCAGTGAAAGTTGAATTAAGTAYGGAAAATCCTGTGTCCTTTTGCATTATTACTAGCTGTATTTTTAGTATCAGAAGACTGGACATGTCGACAGGCTGAGCATGGTTAAGTGAGTCATATCTTAAGTTCATACTTACTATTGACTTTCTTTCTCTTTCCCTTTCAGTTTCCTACTCTCTTGTGTTCCTTAGCCATTTCTGAATACAGTCATTTATCTCTAGAGGATTGGATCCACAAATGCCAAAGCCCCTCTGTGAAATGAAATTATTTTCACTTAATTTACACATAACCTTTTATGAGCTCTTTAAACCATGCCCAGATTTCTTCTAATACCTAATTCACAGAAAATACTGTCGAATGATTGTTTTAAGATTTCTTTAAAGGATAGTGGCAAAAAGTGTATATATTTAAGGTAAAGATGTAGTTTATATTTATATATACATGTTCATGGACAATGGAGTGCAGAGATGCAGAACCTGGGGATATAGAAAGCTGACTATAGTTGCCTTTGCAGTTACATTGCTACATTCTTGAAGTACAGTTCTTCTGGTATCAGTGAATGGAGTGACTTTGATTTGGAGTGTAAATGGACTACCCACTGCAGGGACCCTTCTGTCTCCAGGTTTAACTTCCTATTGGCCTCAGCAAACAGTTTTCCCTATAGTACATACCTAATTTTTGGGAAGTGGTTGTTTAGGTATGCAAATCCTAAACCTAATTAGCTATTATTTCTTTTCAGCTCAAATCCTAATGGCCTTGGATATCTAAGACCTTGAATGTCACTCTGCTAGGTAAGAAAGGCCAGAGTTGGCACAGAGAAGGAGGGGACACTGCCTCTGGCCACTGGCTGCTCTCTAAAACAGGTGAACTTTGTGTTTGAAAGGAATGCATTTAATCTTTTGGGCCTAATAGAAGTTACTTGTATTTTCTCTCCTTTTGCCCCTCCTTTCTCTCCTTTGCTCCTCCCTCACCCTTGCTGTTTCCTCAACCACCAAAGAATTTCATCTGCTGCACAACAATACMGTTATAAAACTTTGAAAACAAGAGGGTGTAGCCTCCCCAACAAGGGAAAGGGCATGCTGGGTAATGTCCCTAGGGGACATGCCAGGCTTGTATAGAGCCTGTGAGAGCCTAATTAACTGGGTACCTGGGTGCCTGCTCTGCCCAGTGCTAAGCTATCCCTAGTCTAGAAGAGAAGGAATCCAAATAAAAGAGGTCAGAGAAGGGCTTATAAAAGGGAAGCTGTGTGCTTTCTCCCTCTAATTTGATGGGAATGGCACTGAACTGTGCAGCTTCCTCCTCTGCTTCCTCTGTCTCCTCTCCCTCCTTTTCCATTTTCTCCCTCCTGCCTACCTTAATCCTCTACCTCCTCCTTCTCATTGTTCTTGAGACTAGCAGACAGAAGTAATGATAATAGAAAAGGGTTAGAATAGCAGTGTAGGTGCTACCACTGCCTGGTCCTGCCAAAGATGAAACCAGGTTTGAGGTTTTTGCTGCCTACGGGCTCAGATCTCTCTCTGCTAAGCCCAGTCTCCTTCTCTGACCTGCCTGAGGCAGTACAGCCACATACACATCACAGTGTGCCCAGTCTATGTAGTTAGGTATGTACCCAGGTACTAGTTAGAACTACCACTGAGGACAGTGGGTTCACCCTGTCTTCCTTAGGGCTGTGCTGAAGATGGCGGATTGATATGATCTCTGGTATGAGTGGTTTTGCCATCTACAGGAGGAGCAAGGCTTGTTGAATAGAACTTTGTTGTTGAAAACTCCTGAGAACCCAGTGAGTAAGCACATGGTCTGGTGAGTATGGCACAAGATGGGATGTTATGCCTGTCTCTTATCTCAAGAAACAAGGAACTTTGTTTCTTAGCAGTAGGAGGAGGAACAGAGCAGTCCTGGCTAAGTGAGAGGTAGGAAAGTTGGTCTTGAGTATCTCTGTCCTRACCTGATTACCCTGGTATCTCCTTACTGAATGTCTCCTCCGAGCCATAATGGAGTGTGGTGTTTAGATCTAGGGCCATGAACTTTAGTAGGCATTGGGAGAGTATGGCCAGACTTATCTTTCCTCTTGTGGAAAGCTTCAGCTTCCACAAAGGTGGTCTTTTGCCTGAGAGCAAAGCCTTCTGCCACAGTCAGGGTACATTGCACTCTGGCCTTCACGCTGCACCTACTTCCTCCTCTCCTTCCACACCATGTGTGTTTCATCCCAGAAGGCAGTGTGGTACCATGCCCTGTCTGACCCAGATACTGTGCCCGGACCTTAGTGCTCTGTACAGAATTGTACTGCATTTGGGAGCTTTTGAGACCCAAGACTTGTTCATTAGCTTTAAGGAAGCAGGCAGAAAACCTAACTTTTAGGAATGTTGTTGTCCTTGTCTCTGATTCAATGGAGCCAGGAGAACCAGCGCTGCCCCACAGGCTTCTGAAGCCCTTACTTCTCCCTTAGTTACCCAAGCAGGTGCTTTAGGGACATGCAGAATCTTGAGGATATTATGTCCACTTTGGGAGTCAGTAGTCACTAATTTTAGGCTAACAAGCTCCAAATTCCTCTTTACTAATAGATCCTCAATGTATACTCCTCATTTTATTACCCTTTCCTCTGATTCACTCGCTACAGATTTCTGGCAACATGCTCTGCCTACCCTAACAGCTAAAAACAAAATGTCCTGGATGCTGGGCCTGGGCTGCTGCTGAGAGTGACAAGCCAGGCACTCTCTTCAGTGCACATATGCAGGTGGTCTTTTTTGGAGGTAAGATGTTCCTTTTTCTTTCAAAAAAAAAAAGACCTTCCCTAGCCTTCTCTCCCAAAGATGAGTTCTTCTAACTGGTGGGAACTCCTAAATCAGTCTTCAGAGGCAGGCAAAGAAATGGATGGCAGACTTCTGGCATCCTCCCCCACCCTGGCTGGAATTCTCATCATGCACATAGCTGTGACTCAGCACTCACTGCTGGGTCAGGAGGGAGAAGCTATTGCCTGGCTGGAACCTTCCCACATTCTGCATGTGAGCACATCGAACAGCACAGGCTGGGCCAGCAGGGTGAGGTTCCCGGGGCAAGTATTTTCTCCTCTAACCCATATTCTTCCCACATTTTAGGGATTTCTGTTCTGGGCCCGGGGTATTTAGGATTCTAAAAACCATTTCATCAGCCACAGACTAAAGTATAAGTAGTCTTTTTCTTCTTTGCTTTTAACCAGTGGCCCATGAAAAGTGTTTTTAACCTTTGGTTGTACTGTTTGGCTTTCATGGGTTGGGTTTTCTATGTGTGAATTTTACATCTAGACAGAATATGACTTTTCCAGATTACTGTACCTCTCTTGCATGCTGTTGCCTCTGGCTGTGYGCTTGCGTGTGTTCTGACCAGTTTTCCCTAGCTTCTCTTTACAGATGAAGACACTGAAGCCATTCAGGACTATGGCAGGGCCCTGTTCTCAGCATATAGGCAAGMAGGTGTTCTAATTTACCAAGGAGTAACATTGCCTCTACCCCTCTGGCCCCTGCCTTACCAAAGGAGTGACCTATCATTGGAGGGTAGAATGGCTTCCAGAGAGAAGTAGGTATAGGAACAGATGGAGGCTAGAGAGTGGTGTCTCAGACTTCTTCCCTGCTCTGTGGCCTGTTCAGAGCTGCTAAGTGAGGAGGGGGTTTCTTTTCTAGACAACCCCATCAAAACTGGTAACTTAAAGTTTACTTGAAGCCACATAGTTGAGGAGGGAGAGCCCATTATTCTCACCGAGAGCAGAGTCCTAACAGCCCTAAGGTTTTCATGGGTTGCCCTCTTAGGTGCAACTCATTCAGGTGACTCTCAGGCCTGGTGCCAGAGAGCTACAGTCTTCTAGACTTTATCAAATCATCCAGCTATTCCAAACTAGTGAAGAATCACCACCTTATTTCAGAAAAGGGGCATTGCTCAGCTGACTATGGGAATCCTGCTTTTATAGGATCCAGAAGGGTGAGTGGGATTGGATGGAGAAAAGGTTTAGATGCTAGGACTACTTCTTTCCCTCCTCTGTAGTTCACTGCTTTAAATCACCTACTTTCAGTGACTCTTATTTATCAGAAAACAGGGTTTGTAGTCCATGGATGCAAACCTAGACCTTACCTTTCCTTCATTGGTAGTTTCCTCTTGCTAGGCACTTAAATTGCTGGGTAGGAATAAAGGAATTAGCTTCATGCAATGATGAGGACCAAGCGGGGGTGGGGGGGGGAGGACACAGGTGTTTTCTAAATGGTAGCAAACTGGGATAGCCTTAGGGAATGCTTTCTAGAGCTAGGATGGCTGAGGGAGGAGGTGGAGAGTTGCTAAAAGGAGATACCAGCACAGGCAGAGCCTGCTGGGAGGAAGGGTGTGCCCTGGATCCCTGCAGGATCTCTCTCCTTAGCATAGAAGGAGGGGATTGAGGATGCTAGAGGAAGTTGCTAAGAAAATTTGCCTGAAATGGAAATCAGAAGAGCAGAGTATTATCATATGCAAATCTCATCTCCTTCATTTACAGGGTTTTGACCCTCATTAATAACYGCCATCTAATCTTTTTATGACCTAAAGCCTTCCCTATCATGGGCCACAGGCCCTAATTTTGGCAACCAGTGTCAGTGTCACTCAGGAACCCAGTGTATAGATCTGCCTGCACTCATCTGCAGCTAAGGCCCTGGAAAGCCCCAGGGAGGCTGCTGGGCCTTCTGTTTCTCCTCTGGCTGGCCCCATTCCTGGGAAGCTAAAGCCTATGCAGTGTCAGCATTGCTGGGCCTCACTGCCACCATCTTCTCTATTGCTGGGAAGAATAAAGAGGCACCAGTGGGGCAAAAGAACAAAAGCAGGCTCTCCTAGACTACCTGACCTCTTGCAGAACCAAGACCAGGTGCTCTCATCTTTACCCAGGTCTAGCATGTTTAAAGTGAGTCTCTCCACTCCCATCCAGATGGTCTGAGCTAAATCCCCCTCCCCAGTCTATTTCAGAGTTCAGTTCAAGAGAAAGGAGGTCACAGTCAAGCTGTGGCTCAAGCAGCAACAGTGGGCAGAGGGAAAGGAATATAGACATTAGCTCATCATATCCTGTGAGTACAGTTTCTTGTGCAGACATCAGAATAACCTGCTTCGCTGGACTCTTGGAACAATTAAGTATTGTGACTCTGGGGATGCTCACATTATATTTGCTCTATTACACTATAACAGCCAGGAGCCATAAAAAGATATAAGCTTGTATCTGGAGGCCAAAAAGAGTTGCTGGGGRACCTGAAAAATACAGCTCTACTCTCTGTCTCCTTTCTCTGGGTTGTGATGTCAGAGGAAACACACAGCAAAGAGGTAGTCCAATGTGGAACACAGTTTGTGAATCTAATTTTTAGATAAATTTTTTAAAAAAAATACCTTTTGTGTGTGTGTGTGTGTGTTAGAGGATCATTTGCTTTTAGTGATAAGATACCAGCTTTTTAAAGTCCTTACGGGGTAAATCAAATTGCTAGTGTACAGGGTCATGGGATGGAGAAGAGGAAGGAATGTGTTCCTTTTGAATAATACTTGCGGAAGAGCTGTCCAGGTACAGGTGAACTCACTTGGGTTCAGGTGTTAACATCTCGTAGGTCACTGTCTTAAACAAGTGACATAATATATCTACAGACACTATGCATCTTGGGAAATACTACATAAATCCAAAACATTACAAATGTCCGTATGTTAAATGGATTTGGTTCTTTTATTTCACTGTGTATAATAATTTCTAATGACTACTATAAAGTCACACAGGAAACAAGCTTTGCATTGGTCTTGGGTGCTCAAAGTGTTGACTATGACTCTAATGCTTCTGAGCAGCATTGTATGGCTGTCATCTGCCTCTGACAGGCACCATGATCCTCAGGGCTGAGGCTGGTTCTTCCAGCTGCACATCTCTGCTTTCTTCAGTGAGATCCTCTTCTTCTGGAAGCTGGTTTCACATGGTGGCTTAGATTTTTCCATCTTTGTATCTAGCACCATTTGAAATCAGTGTTTTAGGAGTAAGAATTGCAGCACAGCAGAGGGTAGACTACAGAGGAACAGCTGTACACAGAACTGGCTCTCTCCTTCCAGAAATCAAGGGAAGACTTGAATAGTGAATTTTGCTCTTGAGTCTGGTTTATAGGCAATGATAGTGAGAAAGTTTTTGTGTTCAGAATACATGTAAGAGTGTAATCAGAGGCAGTGATTGATCCACTTTATCCTGCATTCCATGGGTGGAGGAGGGTGCCTTGGGCCTGCACTGTTCATTGTCCAGTAATTTTTCGGGTGTTGATTGTAGCAAGAAAGGGGTAAGGGCTATGTATGTGGAGGGCTGCTTCGTTCACATCAGTACTGCTTGCCTCTACCTGGAAGATCCGTGGAGCATCAGTCCTGGTTGCAGCACAGCCGAAATCAGACTGTCACCTGCCTTGAGATTCTGACCTGAAGAACACCACTGGTCCATCTCTTACACAGGCTGACCGATTTCTCCTGGTGTTCAGAGTCTGTTTTTGTCTAGCACCATTTGAAATCGGTTATGATGTAGGGGGAAAAGCACCAGCCTCAGAGCCTTGTGGTGTCTGCTCAGCATCAGCCTATCATTTCCTACACGGGCAGAGCAGAAAAGGAAGATCACAGTTTCCTAACTTCTCTAATGCATATGTATGTGGCTATAGAAGTAAGCGATCACTTAGTGGGTTTTTTTTAAATTGTTATAATTTATTGTTGTAAAATATCCTAAGTTATAATTTCTGACATGTAGTACTGTTATAAACTAGGTGCTGTTGAACTGTTAAGTGCTGGCTTTAATAAATAATTCGCTACATTTAATCTATCATGTCTGTGTTTTATCTATTATTTTTCATTCATAATTCTATGGCAATGAGAAGCGATCTCTGGAAAGTTAATTTGCTGTGCCAATCATAAGGAATTGGAAGGAGGTTGCTGCATACAGACATTAAAAATGAAGGTCATTAAGACAGGAATRAAATTCTAAAGATGAAAGATTAGCAGAGACAGAGGTTGGAGCTCTAGGCTGAGGGATAWTACTAAATGGGAAGACTATTCTTGGTTCCAAGGGAACTGTGGACTCTGCCCCTCCTCCTGTCAGTGTTGCTGCAGGGAACTTACTTAACCACACTGCCACGTGGCCTTTAAAGGGGAGCAGGCTAATTTCAGTYGTATTTGTAGCAGATGGAGTCCTACATTCCACTGATAGTTTATTTCAACCCTTCAATAGGTGGCGAAACAGTTCTGTAAAATCGTTCAGAGATTTGCCAGCRTTGCGGGTGGTGGAGGGGCAGGGTTCATAGTTGTAGAACTTTCAGGAAGAAAGCAGCTCTTTCCATAGGAGCTGTATAGCTAACTATGAACTACCTACAGTACAATTATTTCAAGCCAGTGGGTTTTAATAACTAACAGCAAATCAGCTGCTCAGGAAGCCTTTTCTAAGCTTTCATGCCAGTAGCCTTACCCCAGATGGCTGCCTTGCCCATTTCGCTGGAAGTGGGAGGCTGTTGTGGAGAATTTTCTGGAAAGACTTCGCAGTGACTATGATGCATCCTGCAGCTGCAAAGCTATTTCAAGCTTTTGATTGAAGAATCCATGTTCTAAGTCCCAGGATGTGCTGGCAGGAATGGCAAGGTCCCTCAGCTATATTTTTTAATTTGCCCCACTAAAGTAGGAGACTGCAGCTCCTCTAAGTATGACAGATTGGATCTGTGGTATTAAGTACACATTAAGTCTTTTTTTTAACATAGCTACCCTGTCCAAAGCTCCAAATTAATTTGTATTGAAAATATGATTTAAACTCCCCCAGGTCATGATTCTGGCTCTTTAATAAGTTAAGTGCTCAAAAGCGGAAATTAATATCAAAGCATAAAAACAATGATTTAAGATTTATTTCCATTTAGAAAAATCATAATATTCTCATTGAATGCTTAAACTGTTCCATATATTGATGTTCTGAAAAGCTAAATGAAACCAGAACACCTCTCAGTTGTTTTTTTTTAATCTGGATGCTTATAGCCCTTTACATAAAATTGTAACTCTGGGATAGTTTTTCATAATTGACTGGTAATGTAGATGTTTTTTGGCAGCACCCTCCCGAGTCAGGTTTATAAAACCATGCTGTCAACTCAGGTATAAAGTCTTTTGTTAAAGCATTATTTTTTAAATTAAACCTTACCAGATATTTTAGAAGTGAATACAGTGTATTTTTGTTAACTGGGGRGAAGGAAGATCTGCAACCAGTTTAGTAGACCAAATGAATTAAGTCTAGACCCTAGCATCTTTAAGAAGTTGGTCTAGGCCTTCTGTTCGGAAGCTGGCATATAGTCTCAGCAATAGATAGCACACTAATATTAACATACTTTTCAGAGAAGCCTAAGATAGTTCTCTGTTTGATCTGAGGCACGTTCTAACCCAGTGCCACATTGCTGTGGCTTTGGTCACCAGAAGTGTGATYCTCAGGTTCARGTCCCATTCCTGCAAGCAAGTACTATTCTGGGTGGCTTTAGAATGAGACTCAGATGAGTTTATTGTACAGCCAAGGTTGAGAACCACTTCCCTGTTTCTAAAAAGGCCATACTATTTTGGTCATAGTTATGTGCTGCCAATTAATATGTTGATTTCAAGTCACTACTGTAACAAACTAGCACGAATGTGATATCTTAACATACACAGCATTCTTAAAAGGTCTGAATAGCAGAAATCTAACATTTTTACTGGATTGAAATCAAGGTACTATCAGACACAAATGCTTCAGAAATATGAAAGAAAATTAGTTTCCTTGCTTCTGTCTGTAAACAGGCTGTGTTCTTTGGCTTGCTATCTCCCTCAAGCTTCAAAGGCCAGCAGGATCACATTTTGCCTCTGTGGTCACACTGTCTTCTCTGATCAGTRTTCATGTTTTAACAGAACCATGATGTGATTAACCTGCACATCAATTTGAAGATTATATTGCTATGGAAGCCTCCAGAAGGAATTCTTCATGGTTGAAGTTTACCTCAAGTACAGATTTAATATTTTTAAGGAGACATTGTAGGTGGAGGTAGGTAATCAGATGATTTAATTTTTCCAAGCACCATACTTAATATGTTCACCTAAGTATTAGACATTCCCTAAATTCCCAGTGAAGCCACAAGCCCCAAACACTAGAGCTGTTTTATAGTGGTTCAGCACAGGGTTTAGCATTGCAATGTACAACAGTCTTCAGAGCTATTCCGCACTTCAGTCTTACTACCTGTACTCAGGTTTTACTGGGTTTTGTCCAGTCATGTCAGGAATCAAGGTGGATAGTTTTTCAGCATTGTCTGTGTGGTAATATGTTCACCTGCTGTATGTAAGCAAGCAAGAAGGGAAATTGTGCATTCGCCTGTTCCCCAAGTATTATATTTCTCCCATATTTAAGAAGTGGGGAACAAAAAAATTGCTACCTTCACAAAAGCCAAAGACAGCTAGTGTTCTACCTGATCTAAAATAAAATTAATGGCTCTGGAGTCAATATCTAAACAGTCCACAGGAGGGCAGCAGTGCTATGACTCAAAGGCTGACAGCTCATTTTAGGATAACCTCAGGATGAGCCTAGAGACCCTAAGTATATTGATGCTTAGGGAAGACTAGTTGTGTATCGGATTCATTCAGTGCTGTTCTTGAACAGGCAAATTGTCTATAGTCAAAATGTTAGCTTTCTGGTATCATGAGCTTTAGAACTGCTTATTTAGAATTGCTTATTTCCCTTAAACCTTAAAATTGGGATGCAAATTCAGGCTCCTTTTGCCCCCTAAGTCTTTCTAGCATAATTCAGACAATTTTTTGTTGGTTACTGTAAATGTTCTCTCCGTAGATTTTGTGCCAATTAAAAATATGCTAGGTCTCATGTTAATTTTCTAAAATGCTTTAGTTAATGTAATTTTCATTCTGTGTTTATTTCATTCACAAACATTAGTATCATATTTTAAAACTACAATTTATCATTGCTTATTTCGACAGACATCAAGATTTCTAAGCAAATGAGGTTATGTTAATAATCTGTTGATTATTTTTTTCTTCCAAGTGCTAAGGAATGAATTCAGGGTCTTGTACATGCTGAGCAAACTCCCCAACTCATGAACAACTTTAATTCAAGTCTTTGAAATTTTGGTTTTTAATAGGCAGAATTAAACTATGATTTTCTTTAAGCCTTTATCCTCTTTATATGGAGAGTTGACTGTCAGGTTCTCTAATCACTAATGCAAGTTCTCAACCTCAGCTGCAAATTAAAATCACCAGAGAAATTAGAACCTCCTATGTTTAGGCCACATCTCAAATTCATAACAGGAGAGCCCACTGGGGTGGTACTCAAGTGTCAATAAAGAACCCTGGGGGAGGCTAGTGGACAGCCTCAGGTGAGAAACACTGGCCTGGCTTTGCTTAATCTGCCCTGCTTCATATTTGCAAAGGCAGCAAGAATTATTTTCACATACAAAAAATCATGTTCTATTAGTTACACAGGTCAAGTTTTTACTTTGTTTTAAAGCCCTATGAATACATTAAAGTGATATGAAAGTTACACCTCCTTTTAGACACATGTATACAGACTCTTAAATGTGGCTAAGCAATAAAAGATAACCTGAGGAGTTAGAGCTTCACAGGACGGATAGGACATGCATTGGCCTTAGAGGTACATGAATCCGGAGAGGATATTAAGCATTTCTGGTGACAGATTGGGAGTGTGGAAGGCACAGTACATAATGTGCTTAATTCACAGCCATTATGTGCAGTGAAAGTGTGAGGCATAGGGATAAGAGCTCAAATTGGACAAGGTCTGGTGTCTGCTTGAAAATGTGGCCTTCTTCCTGCACATAACATGTCATAGGCAGAACATTCTGCTCAGGACACAGGCACTCATGGTTGGATACTGAGAACCTTTGGTAAGCTATAAAGGCTGAAATGTGAGGCTATGACAGAGRGGTTAGACACAGATTGTGTTTTTAAACACAGATTTCATTTACACTAGAAACACACACACATTACCACAAATGAAGCTCCTGCAAATATACAATTTTGATTTTGCCAGACTTGAAGATCCAGTTTTCAAAAATGGAACAGTAATGACTTCCACACATGGGATATTCATCTTGCTGCAGATACATTTCTGTAGTTAAAAGAACATTTTAAGTTCAAATATAACTCTTTCTCTGCCATTTAGACAATTTTTTTAAAAAGCACTTTTCCTCCTATTTATATAAACTGACAGTATTTCATAAAAATAAAATATATATTTATACAGACAAGTGTCAAATATTAATACTTATCTGAAGGTTAAATTTGAATCAGAGCAAGCTATAAAGGTAAATTTATTTTGAAAATAAAATATTTGATTAAAAATATTTTAAATTAAGTTTATTTAAAAACAGTAAAGAAATTTCTTGTCTTTAAACAATTAGTACATTCTTTTTCTTAACTTGTTATCTTTTGTTTTTTTTAATGCCATGATTTTAAGTATAGCACCATGCATAGGTACAATTGCTATCTTTTTTCTTTTTTTAAATATGTGAAAATGAGTACAGATTTCAATTTTTCTTAATTGKATTCCTAGGTGGTTTTTGTTTTGTTTGTTTTTCTGCTCAAGAGTTATCTTCCTGAAGTATCCACTTGGAGGGCACAAAGGGTTGGAGTGTCACTCAGAGTGACTGTTTATACTCAAAACAGGGTTCACCTTCACTCAGTTTCAATTTGCACTCACAGTCTTCTCAAGGTGATATTTCCTTGGCCCCTCTATGGTATTAAACATGAAAGTTTACATAATTTTAATATTGGAGAAAAGCTATATAGTAAATCTCTTATGTTGGAAATCAACTTTATGACAAATCAAGTATTTTTGAGACATCTTAACTTTGCATTTGACTTTCTGTGGTATACATTGTTCTTTTCCATACATTTTTTTCTTTATTTACTTCCTTCCTTCCTTCCTTCCTTCCTTCCTTCCTTTCTTTCTTTCTTTTTTTAATACACCTTAGAAAGGACAATTAATCAGGAGTGACAGTTTCTTCTCTCAGCATTAGTTCCTCAGAGACTGACTGGGCTGCGGCCTGGTGGAGGTCAAGCTCTGTTCTACTTGAGTATGGCCAGCCTCCAGAGCTCCTTCAGTGCAGCTGACAAGGCAGGAGCAGGTAGTGGGGGAGACAGGAGAGAGGCCTAAAGAGTTACTGAGTGAAGGGGAGTTCCAGGCTTATCAACTAAAATTTCAGAATTCTCACTCAAATTTGTGACATTAACTCTAAAATCACATGCCACCCAGCAGCTAAGCACATTTGGCAGTGCTGTTCAGTGTTTACCTCTCAACTATCTGTTCAAAACAAATAATGTAAAAGCTCAAAGAACAACATTTTGTAAGAAAAACAGTTCAGGTTTATATAATCTTAATATTGGAGAAAAGCTATAGTAAATCTCTTATTTTGGAAATCATCTTTATGACAAATCAAGTATTTTTGAGACATCTTGACTTTGCATTGAGTATAGTTGCTTTCTGTGGCATACATTTTTCTTTTCCATACATTTTTCTTTATTTACTTCCTTTTTTCTTTTTTCTTTCTTTCTTTTCTTTTTTTTGTGGGGAGTGKGGAAGGGGCAGGGTCTCATTATGTAGCCTTGGYTGGATCTCAYTATATAGATGAGGCTGGCCTCAAACTTAGATCTGCCTGCCTCTGCCTCTTRAGTGCTAGAATTAAAATCATGTGCAGGATAATCCTTATGTAACTTACAGCATGGCCTCTAAATTTGGGGGTTAGTAGTAATTTTGTTATATGATTCCTAAACAATTATTTTCCTAACAATATTTTCTTACATATTCTTTGGCATAAAAAAAATCGTAGAACAGTCTGTTGAAAGTTCATACATTTGAGTCAAGTAGAAAAAAATGCTGAAATTAATTGGATTCTTGACTTTTCTGCACCATGTTGTGGTACTCCTCAGTTATCTGTACTGACCACATTTTTTAAGCAGACAACTTACAGATGATAAAATAAATCAGTCAATATTAATTTAAGTAATATCAACTAGTATCTTAGCATTCCATTAGCACCACTAATGGAAAACAATGAAAATTACTATTATGGAAAACAAAACACATGAATTATGCAAATAATACTCATTTATGGAATAACTCTTACCTCTCTCGGGATGTAAGTAAAGAAATATCTTAGCTGGAGTAAAGAAAATGATGCGTATATAAAAAACTTCACAAGTGAAAACAGTTAAACAAAAAGCACCTATTCAGAAGCACACAGGCTTTTAAGGTGAGTGSCAAGCAGTTGCTTCAAGAGGAAGAAAGTGAACAAAAGTGACTGGGAAGGAAAATGAAGAGAAGTGTATGGACTATACTTATTTGAGACATGTCAGTGATCCTAACTTACTCTTCTGTATGTGTGATAGACTGGACTGACTGAATAGCAACCCCTGTAATTTATCTATCTCTGCCTCCCCAGTGCTGTGATTATGAAGCATGGACCAGCACACCTGGCTGTTTTTGTTGATCCTGAGAATTAAACTTCATGCTTATGTGGCAAATAGTTTACTGAGAAGTTACCACACCAGTACAAATTCTATCCTTTCCTTATACCTGAGAGACAATAACCAATATTATAGAATACTTTTGGCTATTTTTCACAAACTTAAATGGTGCTAATGCTCTTAAAGTAGTACTTGTATGATGTTTGTGGTTTGTGATGAGGGCTAGAAAAGGATCATCATGCTCTCAAGTCATCACAAATATCCGTTTACATCAAAGCCAGTTTTTAAAACCATACTTTAACAGCAATTTGAAAACATCTATGCTTTCTTCTGGTTGTTTCTCAAAATAGAAAAAATTAAACATTTTATATGATCTTGTATGAAAAGTTAGCCAGCAATGTGGTATTGTGAAATATATATTTGGTCTTTATTATTGTTCTGTAGCCAACAACTTTTGATATCCTTAGACTCTTCAAAATGATGTCTTTTTGTGTGTTAATGAACTGATTCATGGCTGGAGTCTCTCAGAAGCTTCAGAAAAGAGCTAGGCAGTACTTGATTGAAACTCACCCTTACTATCCAACCTCCAAAAAGGAGAACTGAAGCCTAAATGATCTAATTAATCATGATTATTTAAAGGGGGCAGAAAAGATTGGTTTGGAGACTCCAGACAGGTGGGCAAAGGTTTCTAGGGGTAGTTCCCCCTGAAGGCATAGAGCCTTTTTGCTCCTTCTCTGACTGTATACAGCTTCCTCTGCAGTTCATACCAGTTTGAGTTCTGTGATTCTAGAAAATTAATTGTGGTGAATGTACCTTATAGTTGGTGGGTCAGAAGCACAGGTAAAATAACTGAGCTTGGGACTGGCATCTAAAAGAGAAAGTTGTGGAGATCTGAATTGAAATAAGTAAAAGGCACCAATTGTTGTCTAATGCAGATCTGATTGATTTCTGTGTGTGGAAAATCTACATATTTTCTCACAGCAGTCTTCTGTGTTGATTGTCAAGTGAGATTAGAGGAGAAAATGAATTTATTATTCCTGATAACTTAGAGGAAATGAAAGCCACATTGAGGGGAAAGATTATAGAGATTAAACACGATTAAGAAAATAGCATAAGGGCTGGAGAGATGGCTCATCAGTTAAGGGCACTGACTGCTCTTCCAGAGGTCCTGAGTTCAATTCCCAGAAATCATATGGTGGCTTACAACCATCTGTAATGGAATCCAATGTCTTCTGGTTTGTCTGAAGATGGAGACAGTGTACTCACATATATAAAATAAATAAATCTTAAAAAGAAAATAGCACAAAAGATAAAACCACTGTTAACCCACTCTTGAAAAAGTGAGTGGTAAAAGGCACTTATTCTCGTAGAGAATCTAGGTCTGGTTCCTTGAACCACATGGTGGCTCACAACTGGCTGTAATTCCAGTTCCAGGGTATCTGGTGCCCTCCTCTAGCCTCATGCACCAGGCATGTATATTTACATGCATGTAGACAAAGCACACCTACA
>BDUI01010468.1:42181-57010 GCA_002335545.1 Apodemus speciosus
GAGAGAGAGAGAGAGAGAGAGAGAGAGAGGAGAGAGAGAGAGTAAAGACTAGTGATCTCTGCAGAGAAGAAAGTGGAAAGACTGTAAGATCCAGAGGCAATGGATGATTTGAGACCAACAGCATTTTTCAGATAGAGCAGGAAGCTGCGACACGATCTTACAGACTATGCCCCACCACAAACAAAACATGCATTGGCTTCAGCCAGAAAATAAAAAAAAAAACAGCATGGAAGTGGGCAGAACATTCCATTCCCATCCAAGAAGCCACTTGCAATTGATAGCCACTGACAGAGGCAAAATCAGTTTTCTTCAATGACAGTGGGTATCTCAACCACAATTAGTACAGGTCTTCATACTTAGGAGTAGTCTACCAACAAAAACAGTACTCTGTGTATTTGTTTTGTTTATTTATTTGTGCATGATTTGTTTTTATTTTGTTTTCTTTCTTTAAGAGAAAATATAGCATAGAAGTATGTGAAGGAGTAGGATCTAGGCAAAGTTTGATAGAGGAAGGAACATAATCAAAATGCATTATATGAAATTCTCAAAAAATTAAAAGAAAAATATTCTCCCATGAAAATACAAGCTAAAACATGAAGATGCTAATGATGACAGGGACATTATACATTCTAATAAGTGACTCCATGCTGTCAATCCAGATACTTTTAAATCTAGTTTTAGCATGTTAATAAAAGAGTAGAAAAAGAACAAGAATAAAAAAACGAATCAGAATCAGAGATCTAGACTGAAAGTCTTCTGTGATATCTATCAAATCACTGCCAAAGTTAGCTTATTTGTTGCAGTGAAGAACCCATATCAACATCATCATTTCTTGTGAAGTCATGATATTCTCATTTAAACTGATTCCTGATATGTAGATAAACTGCAATGCATCTATTATTTATTTCACTAGTTTTTCTCTGCAACTTGATTAACTAAAATCTGTAATGTATTCATTTATTAAAGGACTGGAAACAGGAGTTGTTTTCTTTGAAATATTTAATTATGTTTAAAACTATTTAATCCATTAGAATTAGCACAAATTGGTTAGCATGGTTGCCCATATTTTCCATCTCCTCATTCCATTCTCAGACATTCTATGGATTCTCAAGGGAGACAGAATAAGTTCTCCAAATATTCTTTGGATTTGTCTCCTTGAGCTTTTCTCATTTTTGCTTCATGTGGTTCAGAGTTTATCAGGTGATGTATATTTATGATTGCTATATATTTCTGATGAATTGGGCCCTTACTAATTTGGAAACATTTCACCTTATTTTTGGCAACATTTTTTGGATGTCTAGCTTGACTTTTATTAATGTAGCTGTTCCAGCCTTTCTATGCTTTTCTTTGCTACACACACAAACACACACACACACACACACACACACACACACACACGTTACTTTCTTTTGCAGATGATATACGTCTTTATATTTAGTCTGTCAGTTATAGCTAAAGTATGTGTGGTATATGTAGCTAGTCTCAGCTGTTTTGAAATATCAAAGCCTTTAAATTGGAGAGTCTAGTGACTTTTAACAGCAGTCTTTAGGTTTGTACCTATCAGTTTGTTAATTTCTGTTTACCACATAATTTGTTGTTTTTCTTGTGTGTGATGTTTTTTTCTAACATAGGTGGATTGTTTCTTCAGTATTTTACTTAATCTTTCTACAGTCATCTAAGCAGCATCTATTCACATTAATTTTTAGCAGATGCTTCAGGGAAGATTAGAGTATGTGTCCTGAGCTTACTCCATAATTTTATAAGCAAGTTATCAGTCTTTATCTGATAATTCTAATGTCTGGGATATTTAAGATGTGTTTCTTTCAATTAAAGATGTTTGGTACTATAATGTAGTTTCTTCTTTTCTACTCTGAAGAGAATGGCAATTAACAAATACTGAACGAGAAAATGAACGTAAAATGTGAAAACTACATATACTTTCTGAAAAATTCATCACTGCTTGTCTTAAAGGCAACTTTTATTCTTAAAAAAATTAAAATGATATTATCATTTTAGGATATAATAAGTTCTATTTTCTTTTGAATTCTGAGACAGTTGATAAACTCAAGAATACCAGTCTTCAAGACTGAAACAATGCCATCAGGAAAAACAAATGTCGCTCTTGGACTGGAGAATCTAATCATGCTCCATTATCACAGAAATAGCCACTGAAGACACCACACAACTAGTAGTGAAGAGTACAGTCATATTGTTCTGGAATAGTTTGTCGGTGCTTTGTTGGTATTATCCTTTGTAATCTGTTCTACACATTACCCTGTTGAAAAGAAAACAATATAAATATTTAAATCTAAGGTCATGTCATAAAATTGACAGTAGAACTTGTGATACTTTTCTTTGATAATTGTCTAGATTATTTTATAGATAACCCAGACGATTGAACTATAATATATTCACTTAAAATTAAACATGAGTAGTTCCATAACTTAAACTGATACATTATCAAATGATATCTAGCCAAACACAGCTTTATTACCTCTGTCAGAAAGGTAGATTTCAGATGAAATACATCTTAATAGAACATCGATAGAGGGATGTACTTGTTTATATTTTCAGTCTTTACTTTTGAAATAGCTTCTACCAAGTAAGCTGAAAATGTATAGCACAGGAAAATCCATCTTTAATTAGTAATAAATCCATGAAATATCTATTTAAAATACGAAAACCAGAGGAGAGAGTGGGCTGGGAACAGGATGTGACATGAATAAAAAATGTTTTTAAATGAAAAGAAAATAAGAAAAAAATAGTACATCCAAACAACCCCACTGTTACTGTGGAGAAATGAGGGTCACCAACATGAGTGATCCGCGGGAATATTGAAGCTGTTATGATAAACATAGACACTGACTAAGTGGACATTTATAAGGAAAGCATGTATAAGGAAAGAGGACAAAGCAAATTGCCTGGCTGTAGAGATCATGAAGCTAAAGCCTATGCGATGGTGGAATGAACAACACCAGGACTCAGAGTTAGAGTAGTAGAAACAAAATGCTGTCGAATATAGAGAGGCTGAAAATGAATTCAAGAAGAGATGATAATTTATCATTGTAAAAGCTATGATGATGTGATTATAAGTTCTCTTGGGAGATGCTAAAATAAGCCAAACAAAATTGTTAACAAATCAATCACAGTGGAGACTTACTGTCCAATTTTTCAACATGTTTAATTCAAACATACAAAAATAAACATTTAATCACTGGCACTTGAAAAGTCAAATTAAATAACAAGCAGAATATTTAAATTATGTATGTAACTGCAGAAAGTAATAAGTTAAAGACCAAGGCAAAAATACTCATTAACTTTTCTTTCATAGTATAAAATATATCTGCTTTCCATCATTCAGGGAAACTAAAACAATAAATATTGGTTGTTAAAATATTTCTGTAAGCATATGATACATGTGATTGTATAACTGATGCAAAAAGTAAAATAGACAGTTCCTAATTCTATCAATTGGCTTGGGGGGAAGTCTTCCTAGTCAGGTTAAAATATGATGTAAGACTTAAATTTTTATTTAAGTTGTAATAAATTAAACAAAATGGTTAGTATGATTAGTTAGTTGAAAGAAATGTGAGCAGATAAAACCAAAATTTACTATTAATACATTCTTACTTTTCATACTCCGATTCTTTCACTTTTCTAATTCTCTGCTATTTGCTCCCTTGAAAAAATCAAGGTTATAAAAATAGTAATATCACTTGCACTTCTCTTTTTTAATTTGTTTACTTTTCTTGTCACAGTAAAGCTAAGCCCACTAGCTAGATGGAAACTGATTTTATTTATAAAATCTAGAAGTGTCTTTTAACCCTGTTGTCAAAAGAATAAAACAGTCTACTAACAGTATTTAAAGGCATTATGAGTTACTCTGCTCAGAAAAGTACACTCATCACTTCAAGCCTCGATTTATACTAGTAACATGGAAATTAACAAAGCTACTCTTCTGTTTATTTTATAAAACTTTAATTTCATAATGTGTTATTAATAGACATTACATAAGAGTTTGGCATAGTTTCATTTAGTAAATTAAATGCCCCCATTTTTATTTTTACTGCCATGCTTGGATAATAAACTATACCTTACTACTAGGTTATCAAGGTTATTTTTATAGAGGTGTTTATTTTCAAAACTTGAAAAAATAAATCACAACAACTGATATTTTCTTTTGTAGACATGTGTTTTGTCATTCTTCAGTAGTGAAATAGATATTCAAGTTGTATAAAAGTCTGCAAAATCTGGTTAAGTTTCTCATTAAGATATGGTTTCTTTCGGACTCCTTAGTAACATTTCTATCTACATAACTCTCTGTCCTTTGAAGTCATGCCTCTGAATAAATTAATAAWTAAATAGTATGCACTGATATTATCTTAATTTTGAGAAAATTATATTGTCCAGGAAGCTCTTACCTTGAATAATTATTATATCTACAGCTATATAATATTGTTGGTTGTAATAATACTAGTGCTCCTCTTTGAAGGTATTTAAGTGCTTAAAAGATACATTTTTATTCTTCTGAAAGTAAGATTGTACAACATTATTAATGAAGAAAGTATGTTAAATTAGTAATGTGATACTAGTTTTAAAATGACTAGAGTCATGATGGAAGAGGAAACCTCAATTTAGCAATTGCTGCYATTAGATTGGCAGTGGGGGCTGGCCTATGTCCCGACCTATGATATGGGTGGTCCTTGTTCATACAGAGTAGTGCCATCCTTGCCCTGGATGCTACAAAAAAGCAGACTGAATGAGCCATGGGAACAAGTTGGTAAGTAGCACTCCTCCATGGCTTCTGCTTCAATTCCTGCTTCCAGGTTTCTGCCTTCATATCCTGTGATGATGCACTGGGTTGCGGAAGTGTAAGCCTAACAAACCCTTTCCTCCCCAAGTTACTTTTGGTTATCATGTTTTAGCACAGCAATAGAAATGATAAATAAGAAAGTATTGCATATATTTGATACTTTATACATTTCACATTTCTATCTCACAGTTACATAGTCTACATTATTTTACATAGATCTTAGCCCCTGATACTATTTCTAGAAAGAAAGATTTTCAAAGTACTTATTTTGGGGTTACAGTGATTCTAGTGTCTTAATATTGATTGCTTATACACAAGATGGAAGAGGTTATTTTCAGGGTGTCATTGTTTTAGTGGCCTTGTTTAAACTGCTCAGCAAAAAAGGCCAACGTGAGTGTCTGTTTACTGCATTATAAATTGCCTGTGTGTTCTGTATTGACATTAGGGGCAGACTGAAAAATGGATTCTATAAGGTGAAACTTCTTAGAAGTGTAAATTTCTGTGGTCCTAGAACATCAAATACCCTAGAGAGATCTACTCTGTCTTAGAATGTAATTTAAGGACTCTGCTCATCATACTGTGGGAGTTTCTCCTGTCAAACAACATGTGTAACATAAGAGAAAATCCTTTTTGGTTCTTGATGAAATTCAGAAGGGAAATCAAAGTTGAAATTCATATACAAATAGCACAGTGAGAATTTAAATATAAAAATGTAAAATATACTATTACAAAACTTGATTAAAGACAAAATATCAAACTTTATTCTATCTTGATTATAATATTTGATGAAAACTTGATTGTAAAACAGGATAAAATCCTTTTCTCTATTTTTAGTGTGGTGACACATTTTTCCCCTGAAATAGAGTTTTTGAATCTGTGGCAGTTGATTACCTTTCTTTCAGAAAGATAGGAAGAACAAATACACTTTGTTGGAGTCTATTAAATGTTTCTCCTGCTTGGGAAAAAGTAGAGTTGAATAATTCAATTTGTTATATTAAAGTTAGCATGCAGAGATTTATGTATAAAGTCTTGACCCAAAATTGTTTCTTTCTGAAACATTTTATAATTATTTTATATAGCCTTTTTCATTGTAGTATTTCGTAGTGTCTTTGTGTAGCTATGATTCATTTAATGCACACTTTAGTGCTGATGAGAAAGAATGTATCTTGTGCACTAYTTTTTTTCTGTTATCATGTTTGCTTTTATCTGCTCCTGGCTAGAGAATTTAGAGAGATATTAACATTCTCTCTCATGTGCATTGGCAGACTGGGTTAAGAACTGCCATGTAACTGTCCTTAGCTCATTAAACAATATTGTCATGCCTTGCTAGTTGTGTTTGTAAAAAGGGAAAGCCTTGAATTGTTGTCCAAAGGTAGATAAGTAATATTCATTTAGTTTAAAATTGTGGTAGTGAGATGCTCCTAAATATGACTTTGCATCCTGTCTATGATTTTTAGATTCCACTGATGTAAGTTTCCTTAGCATTAAAATGGAAAAAGAAACTTAATAATGAAATAATCATTTTTTTCTACATTCACTAATCTTCAGCTCTGGTGGTAATGACCATAGCTTCATGCTGAGAATTAGAGGGGATAAAAAATTAGTAAAGGAGAAAAAGACATTGAAAAATTCCTTTCCTTCATCACTTTTTTTATAATGAATATCTGTCATACTTGCTCCCCAACATCTATCTATATATCACAAAACAACTCCTTTGTCTTATTTGTTTAGGATTAGCTTTCTTTTAATCATCTGGGAGCCAAAGTTTTCCAAGTTCTGGCTCAATTAAAGAATGATCATGAAGTCAAGCAGAGACTGAAGGAAAGACCATCCAGAGAGTACCTCACCTAAGGATCCATTCCATCTGCAGATATCAAACCGAAACATTATTGCTAATGCCAAGAAGTACTTCCTGACAGGAGCCTGGTACAGCTGAGAGACTGTGCCAGAGCCAGACCAATACAGATGCGGATGCTTGTAGCTAACCATTGGACTGAGCATGGGGACCCCAATGGAGAAGTTAGGACAAGGACTGAAGGAGCAGAAGGGATTTGCAACCCCATAGGAATATCAAAAATATCAACTAACTAGAACCCTCAGAGCTTAGTCTACACCACCAAGCAAAGTGTACACATGGAGGGACTCATGGTTCCAGCTGCATATGTACCAGAGGATTACCTTACCTACCATTAATGAGAAAGGAGGCCCTTGATCCAGTGGTGGCTCTATGCCCCAGGGTAGGGGAATGCTAAGAAGCTGAGGCAGGAGTGGGTGGGTTGTTGGGGAAGAGCCTTCAGAAGAAGGGGGATAAGGGAGTATATAGGTGGTCTAACTGGGAAGGGGGATAACATTTGAAATGTAAATAAAATAACCAATAAAATAAAAAAAATGTTGAAAAAAAAGAATGTTCGTAAAGTATACAGTGAACAAAACAGAGTTCATTGCCTGAAATGAAAACTTTGAGCAAAGTCAATATGAGAAGACAGAGAACTTGGAAACTGGGATTATGCTTTAATTAGTAGTACCTCGAAAAGATTCTAGTACCTTATGCATTAACTTACCACTGAGCTCCTTATGACCAGTTATAAAATATGCAGCTCAGCGTTCTAAACTGCTCACTGTCCTTTCAACACACTTCATTTGTGATACATCAGTGGCTTCATTAAGGCTAGCTGCATGAAGAAATAAGGAAAGAAATAAACAACTTTTTAGAATTTAATGAAAATGAAGGCACAACATACCCAAATTTATGGGACACAATGAAAGCAGTGCTAAGAGGAAAACTCATAGCTCTGAGTGTCTACAAAAAGAAGCTGGAGAAAGCACACACTAGCAGTTTAACAGAACACCTGAAAGCTTTAGAACAAAAAGAAGCTAATACACCCAAGAGGAGTAGAAGGCAGTAAATCATGAAACTCAGGGCTGAAATCAACCAAGTTGAAACAAAAAGAACTATAAAAAGAATCAAAAAAGCAGGAGCTGGTTCTTTGAGAAAACCAACAAGATAGATAAACCTTTAGCCAGACTACCCTGAGGGCACAGAGACAATACCCAAATTAACAAAATCAGAAATGAAAAGGGTGAAATAACAACAGAAACTAGGGAAATCAAAAAAATTATCATATCCTACTACAAACACCTATCCTCAACAAAACTGGAAAATCTGGATGAAATGGACAATTTCCTAGACAGATACCAACTACCAAAATTTAATCAGGATCAGATAGACCATCTAAATGCTCCCATAACCGCTAAAGAAATAGAAGTGGTCATTGATAGTCTCCCAAACAAAACAAACAAACAAACAAAAAGCACAGGACCAGAAGGYTTTAGTGCAGAATTCTATCATATATTCAAAGGAGACCTAATGCCAACACTTTTCAAACTATTCCACAAAATAGAAACAGAAGGAACATTACCCAACTCGTTCTATGAAGCCACAATTTCACTGATACCAAAACCACACAAAGATCCAATAAAAAGAAGAACCTTAGACCAATTTCCCTTATTAATATCGATGCAAAAATACTCAATAAATTCTTGCCAACCGAATCCAAGAACACATCAAAACAATCATTCACCATGATCAAGCAGACTTCATCCCAGGGATGCAGGGATGGTTCAATATACAGAAATCCCACAATGTAATCCACTACATAAACAAACTCAAAGAAAAAAAACCACATGGTCATTTCATTGGATGCTGAAAAAGCATTTTACGAAATTCAGCATCCTTTCATGTTAAAGGTCTTGGAAAGAACAGGAATTCAAGGCCCATACCTAAACATAATAAAAGCAATATACAGTAAACCAGTAGCCAACATCAAACTAAATGGAGAGAAAATTGAAGCAATCTCACTAAAATCACAGACTAGACAAGGCTGCCTTCTCTCTCCGTATTTATTCAATATAGTACTTGAAGTTCTAGCCAGAGCAATTAGACAACAAAAGGAAGTCAAAGCGATATAAATTGGAAAGGAAGAAGTCAAACTATCACTATTTGCAGATGATATGATAGTATACTTAAGTGACCCAAAAAACTCTACCAGAGAACTCCTACAGCTGATAAACAACTTCAGCAAAGTGGCTGGATATAAAATTAACTCAAGCAAACCAATAGCCTCCCTATATTCAAAGTATAAACAAGCTGAGAAAGAAATTAGGGAAATGACATCCTTCACAATAGCCACAACCAATATAAAGTATCTTGGTGTGATGCTAACCAAACAAGTGAAAGACCTGTATGCCAGGAACTTCAAGTCTTTGAAGAAAGAAATCGAAGACCTCAGAAGATGGAAAAATCTTCCATGTTCTTCAATTGGCAGGATTAATATAGTAAAAATAGCCATCTTGCCAAAAGCAATCTATAGATTCAATGCAATCCCCATCAAATTCGCAACTCAGTTCTTCATAGAGCTAGAAATAGCAATTCTCAAATTCATCTGGAATAACAAAAAACTCAGGATAGATAAAACTATCCTCCACAGTAATAGAACTTAGGGGGGAATCAGTATCCCCGACCTCAAGGAGTACTACAGAGCAATTGTGTTAAAAACTGCATGATATTGTTACAGTGACAGGCAAGAAGAAGGAAGGAGTGGCCCCTCGTTCTGGAAAGGCTCAGTGCAGCAGTGTAGGGGAATACCAGAACAGGGAAATGGGAAGGAGTGGATGGAGGAACACAGGGAGGGAAGAGGGATTATGGGACTTTCAGGGAAGGGGGAGCCAGGAAAGGAGAAATCATTTGAAATGTAAATAAAGAATATATCAAATAAAAAAAAAGAATTCTTCAGTTACCTGTAGTTCTTCGTACAGGGTTGAGGCCTATTGGGCTTTCCACGTTTACTCCCCTTAAACCATTTACCCCAGCCATTCCTCAACTTCAGCCCTCTTCCAACCCCCATCCACTTTGGCATATCTATTGGCTCTTTCATGTCTCAAATATTCTGAAATTTGGTGACTAAACTGCAACAAACTTGAGTAACTGTATCAAACTACAGTGTACTTTATCCCCTGACATACCCTTCCATTTCCTCTAAGCTTCCCCTGAACTATACTGGCTACATTGAAACACAAACCACAAAGAAGCTAGCTGGTTTTGCCTTCGTTGTGAGGCCACATAAGAGTCTCTGATATACAGTACAAAGGAACCACTCAGAGTGGGGCTTGAGGTACATGGATAGAACTCATGGTATAGGAAGTACTGTTCACTGAAACAAGGCTGAGTCAGCAGATAAGAAGCCTTGGACCTGGTGTACAGGAGATTAGCCATATGTTAAAAGCAGTCTGGTTAACAATGGAAAGTGTAGTATCAATACTACTGACATCAATATCAGAAACTCAGTTGAATAGATCAAGTACTCTGCACGAGATTACTCCATATTACATCAAGCAGTGGGTTTTCAACTGTACATTCTCACAGAATATTCTATTTATAGTCATCATTTGTCTTTATCTTGAGTTTAAATGAAGAAGCGAAATGGCCTTTGCGCTTTGTGGCATCACCTGCCCATCACCATCCTCAAAGCACATACTGATGCATAACTTATTTTACTAAAAGTAAAACAATATAATATATAAATGTATCAAATGAGATTGGGACTATATGTGCAGATGGACTCATTGGAACCTTATAAAAATAATAACACCAGACAATTTATTGAACACACAAGACCAAGTAAGGATCCAATGTCTTCAACTGCATGTTATAAAGATACTAATTCCTGACAGTGCTATGGGGACTGGCCACCACAGACCTGTTATYTGACCACGGAGTAAGCATATCAAGTGTCAATGAACTGGCCGGCAGAAATCTGCTGCCTTATCTCTAGGGCTTCCACTGAGCTCAGTCTTCACTGCTGACATGGTCTACTTGATTACCATCTCCACATCTTTCCAAACCCTGTAACTGTGCCTTTCTATTCTCTACCTCTATAACTTCCCTGAACTCTAGGACACTGTTCAGCTCTGCAACAGCTCTGTATGCCTCCAGCAGCTCTCCCACGGGGGTCTTTAATGACTTATTTAACTCCCCGCAGTGACACTGCTTCTGTGTCAGATTTCTGCCAGCCACCGTTAGAACTCTTTGAATTTCTTAAAATGTATGAGGGCCTCATTATTAACCTTTTGTACTTATTCTGTAAAACACACACACACTATATATATATAAAGAATTTATGTTAATAATTAAAATTGAAATAAAAGAGACTGTTTTGGGCAATAGGCTGCTATCAAGTGCCATTGAGCCTACTTGCCCAATTGATGCCGCAAACCAGTATAACATGTGAATCATCATTACTCAGACATGAGCATGCCTGTCTGTGTTCCTGGCATAATATGTTCAGCATATACTACAAAATTTCTTGTCAACACAAGAAAGGTCAAAAGAGACAGAATAGATGTGCTACCTTAATGCTCTCATTAGTATTTTGAGAAATCTTTGTGAAGCTCCAAATTCCTTTATGGGGGGGGGGTTATAACAGTAAGAGAGCAGAATCCAAAGATAATAGTTCTTAAATAACTTGAAATGAAGAAGCTATAATAACATATGATGAAGACTTTAGCAATGGCTATTCATTTTAGTCTATCAGGTTAATTTTAGCTTCAGAACAACAGGATAACTGACAAATATTCATTTAGACAATAATGATTATTCACATCTATCTATATAATAAGAACTCCAGAAGTTAGTAAAGCCCGATGTAACGTAAAGATCATGAGTATAATTCAAGGCATAATTTTTTTCATCTTTCTCATATGTTATTCTCAGTGTCTGTATTTTCTTCCTACTCAGTATATGATGGCTGCAACAATCCAACTGTCAGACACTAAGAGCATTCAAAAACAGGCTTAAAAATACTGAAAGGAGCCAAGCAGTGGTGGAGCACGCCTGTAATTCCAGCACTTGGGAGGCAGAAGCAGGCAGATTTCTGAGTTTGAGGCCAGCCTGGTCTACAGAGTGAGTTCCAGGAGAGTCAGGGCTATACAGAGAAACCCTCTTTGGAGGGATAAAAAGCCAAACCAAACCAAAACAAACAAACAAAACCACTGAAAGACAGGTGACAAAGCCAATCATTTAAAATACACATATCTATTTCCATTAGAAGAATTTTGGTTTTCTTTAAAAAATCAACTGCACTTTTACTTATGTTGTATTTTTCTATTAGAAGCTGTCAGGAAAAGGATATCTTAGGCTTTTTATTCTTCAGAGAAGGTTGATAGAGAGAAGTGTGTCTCCATTCCTGTAAGTATGAAATTCTTGCTGGTGTTTTCTATCAGATCAGATAGACAGAGCTTTATAATAAATCTGTGGGAAAGTGAACCTTGACAGTGAATTTTACTAGATATTCTCTAGAGAGAATGTTTTACCTTCCAGAAATATGTTACTGTATAAGTCTTTTAGGTCTCTAAATGACCTTAATTTCATTGGAAAATGAGATTATCAACATAATATAAAATTATAACATTTAAAAAGGTAATATGGAAAATTATATCCTATTGAAATATATAGATTTGACTTTTTTTCTAATTTTCCCATTAATTTATTCAACAGGTGTGTTTGAACAACTGGTATTTGCTATGAATTATTTTAGGTTTCAGAGATTAACACTGACAAACAAAATCACTGCTTACATGATTTCCAAGCAGAAAGGGATGCAGTAGAAGATGGAAAACAAAAAAAAAATGAATATATCATCTGATGCTACATCAAAATGTAAGCTTTATGCAAACAGGGGTTCTCTTCACTTTGGGCAGCAATCAGTATAGATCATGGCATATAGTATGGACTTAATAAACCTTTTTAATGTTATTAAAATAAATATGTGGTAAAGTGACAGAGTAAAAATAGAGACGACAAAAGCTTAGTTGACTGAGTCTACTTTCTCAACCAAAGTGACATTTCAGCAAATATCGAAATGCCTTGCTGTTATGTGGGAGAAAAGCATCCTATGGCATAGAATGCTACATGCAAATGTTGAAGGAAATAGGATGGCTATCCCTTTAATGAAACCTAAAAACTTAGTGTAGCACCTTGCTTGCTGGAAATAGAGAAAGCAAGCTGGACATGACCTGGAAACTCCTTCCTGCTGGTGACCTTCTTTGGTTCAGAAGAAGCTATGGATCCTGTGTGCTACATTACTTATTCTCCAAGCAAGATGTACTCACTGCAATGACTATATGCCCACTCCTAGTCTAACTAACCACTTTATAATTGGGTTTTAGGATCTTTCCACAGTACAGAACTCATGTCTATTACTATAAGTCTGGTTTCAAAAAAAAAAGAAAAAAAAAACACAACAACAATAACAACAAAACAATTGTGAGAGAGAACTTAGGTTTTAAGGGGAAATAACTGTTCTTCTATTGCATGATGTGTTTGTCAAATTACCTCTTAAATATTTTTGTTTATTACAAAATATTTTTGTTTAAATACATTAGTGCTACGAACACTTGTTTAAATTTTTATTAAGTATTCCATTCAATAACATCTCAATTGATATCCCACTTCCTGGTTACYCCCTCCAACAATCACCCATCCCATGGTATCACACTTCCTGGTAACCCTACCACACCCCATTCCACATCTGCCCTTGGCCCTTCCTTTGGCCTGTATGAGAGTACTCACCCACCCATCCACAATCTTCTTCCCCACCATTCTATCATGCCCCTACTCTGGGACCTCAAACCTCCCCAGGACCAAGGGCCTTCCCTCTCACTGCAGTCAGGCAAGGCCAATCTCTGCAACATAAGTAGAGATCCCTTTAGGTACACTCCTTTGTTGGTGGTCTAGTCTCCGAGAGACCTGGGTGGTCAGGCCAGCCTATGCTGTTCTTCAAATGGGGTTTCAATTCCCCTCTGCTCCTCTGGTCCTTCTGCCTGCTCCCCCACAAGGTTTCCTGAACTCACTTTGATGATTGACTCCAAATATCTGCCTCTGCATTGGTCAGTTTCTGTCCAGACCTCCCCAGGAACTGCCACACTTGGTTCCTTTCTGCAAGCACCTCTTGACCACAGCAACAGTGTTGGACATGGTATCTGCAGACATGATGTATCCTCAGGTGGGGCTCTTCCCCACTTGGCTCTTCCTTCAGTCTCTGTTCCAATTTGTGTCCCTATTCCTCCTTTGGACAGGAACATTTCTCAGGTAAAAAAAAAATTGAGATGGATAAGTGGCTCCATCCCTCAACCAGGGGCCATGCCTATCTAATGAAGGTGATCTCCACAGGTTCTATCTCCCCCTTCTCTGCAAAATATGGCTAAAGTTAATCCCATTGGGTCCCAGAGCCTCATGTTTCTCTGGTGTCTGAGACACTCCAGTGGCTATCCCTAGTTCCTCTTCCCACCTGCTACCTATTTTTATTCAGTTTCCAGATCCTCCATACCTCTCCCAAGTCTCCTCCAGATTCTGATGCTGCCACCCTTATTTCCTCCTCCTCCTTTCTCCCTCCCTAGTCCCCATGTCCTTCCATCTCCCACAATCTTCCTGTTCCCTCCGCCACAGTGCAGTAATCATGCATTTACCCCCTGGTCTTCCTTCTTTATATGTTCCATATGGTCTGTAGGTTTTATCATAAGCATTGTGAGCTTTTGAGTTAGTATCCACTTATTAGTGGGTACATACCATGTGTGTAATTTTGTGTCTGGGTTACCTCACCCAGGATATTTTTTAGTTTCATCCATTTGCCCAAGAATTTCAGGAAGTCATTGTTTTTAACTGATGCATAATGAAACCTTGTATATATGTACAATATTTTCTGTATCTATTCTTCTGTTGGGGGACATCTGGGTTCTTTCCAGGTTCTGGTCATTATAAATAAGGCTGCTATGAACATAGTGGAGAATGTGTCCTTGCTACCTGTTGGAGCATCTTTGGGGTATAGGCGAGTAGTATAGCTGGGTCCTCAGATAATATTATGCCCAGTTTTCTGAGGAACCACCAGACTGATTTCCAGAGTGGTTGTACCAGCTTGCAATCCCATCAGCAGTGGAGGAGTGTTCCTCTTTCTCCACATCCT